>CAWUFW010021991.1:0-106780 GCA_963921515.1 Calotriton arnoldi | reverse complement strand
TATAAACATACATATATATATACAAAACAAATAAACTAATATTTTAAATAATATAATTTAAAAAATCGTAAATAATATACAAAAAGGAGACCAAATCAAATTTAAATAAAAATTAAACAACACAAATTTCTTACAATTTAATTAAAAATAATTTACAAAAAAGATTGTAAATTATAAATATTATAATAAATCAAACACATAATTATAAAAATTATAACATAAAATATAAAATAAAATATTAAAAATTAAAATAAATACATATATATTTCCCACTACATTAAAAAAAATACTTTATACTAAATAAATGTAAAAATAAGTTCTCCCACCTAACACAACACAACAGTAAAACTTTTTTTACTCACAAAAATAATATTTACTACTCACACTACAATAAAAATAAAATTACATAAAATATAACAGTTCAAAATACTACAATTTACTATTCCCACTACAATTAACACAACAATAAAAATGTATAATTAACAACAACAAAATATTCACACTACACTCAATGCAACAATAGGGAAAGTGTTGAATTTCAGAGGGATAAAATGTACTATTTCCACTCCAGCCAGTGCAAAAGTAGAGAAAGTGCTGGATTGCGGAGGAGTAAAATTTACTATTCCCACTCCAATCATTGCAAAAGTAGAGAAAGTGTTGGATTGCGGAGGGGTAAAATGTACTATTCCCACTCCAGTCAGTGCAAAAGTAGGGAAAGTGTTGGATTGCAGAGGGGTAGAATTTACTATTCCCACTCCAGTCAGTGCAACAGTAGGGAAAGTGTTTGATTTTAAAATTTAAAAAAATATATTATTCCCACTACAGTCAGTACTACATTACAAACAAAATATCTACAAATACTAATTTTAAAAACAAAATAAAAATATTAATGAATATTTAAAATGTAATATATTAAATGTAAACACACAATTAAAATTAAAACATTTCTGAAAATTAAAAACATCATAATATTACAAACAATATTAAAAATGTAATGCAATATTATTTGACATATAAAAAAATTCTCTTAAAAAGTATTTATTAATAAATGAAATTCATAAAATAAATTTAGCTATAATCTCATCCCATCTACCCCTACAAAACTTTTTCTTTTTTTTAGTAACAGCATCATCAAATTCATCTTCAACAAATATATCAAGATACATAATTCATATTTCTACCTCTTACAATCTAAGCCTACATATCTTAAATTATTCGACTTCTCATAATAATTCATGCTGATGTTACTTCTAAGTAATTGGTAAAATACTACTAAACTTCACTCTAAAACATTGGCGATGACAAATAATCATAAAATAGTATTCATAAAATGCACCAATAAACCCGATAATACAAGCTAAGGTTTTAGACTGCTAAAGTATTATCGCCAGCAAAACTTAATTACGAACTACTTACTGCAGGCCCGTTACCATCTGACGACTTAACAAAATTTAGTTAAAACGCTTGATAGCCCCTATTCTCTTTGCATAGGGGAGCTCATGTCAATACACTTAGGGGCCGATTCCGATTCAGGCCGGAAATCTCCCCGACCGAGCCGGACCCGGAGAGATTACCGACCGAATCGGACTCTAGCAGTCCGACCGAACGAGTATGATGCGCACGCATGCTATCGGACTCGATTCGGTCGGACTCCCATTGAAGTCAATGGGAGCCTGTCGTACAACGCGTACGCGGGCTCCAATTGACTCAATGGGTGCGAGGCGAACGAGGGCACCCACCACTGCGGGTTCGCGTCGATGCGGTTCGCGCCGCACACGCACAGGTGGGGGGACCCATGGGTCCCCCCTGTGTGCGACTCGCGTGGCTACGCGTACAGGGGGGTCCAACACGGACCCCCTAAGTCTGGCTCCGACAGCTGTTTCGAGCCGGACGGTGCGGGTCGGTCAGACTGCTCAAGGCACGCATCGTACTTGCCCGGCCGGGGAACGTCTCCATCGCGCGGTGCGAGTCGAGTCCGAGCGAGTCGGCCGGTGCGGTTCGGACCCGTGAACGAGTCGGTCGGCGATTTCGCGTGCGCTCGCATCGTACTCGCTCGGCCGGACGCGCGTTCGAATCGGTCGGAAAAGAGGGCTCCGAATCGGATCCGGTTAAGCCGAATCCGATTCGGTGCGCTACCGGCCGAGATCGGAATCGGCCCCTTTGTCTATCTTATTACGCCACTGATTAATGGTAGGTATTTTGATGGACTTTCAGTTTGCTAACCCTTATGATTTGGCCACCAAGAATGCTGTAAAACAAAGCTGCTTCAGTTCATTGGCCAAATCATAGGCAGCAAACGGGATGCCAAAAAGAGCCCCCATCGGACCTGGTAATATCGCTCTGCCTACCCAATTACTTATTTCAGCAAAGATCTATGTCCAAAACTCATTCAATTTAGGGCAGATAAATATCATAT
The DNA here is from genome assembly GCA_963921515.1 of Calotriton arnoldi. Taxonomy (NCBI): domain Eukaryota; kingdom Metazoa; phylum Chordata; class Amphibia; order Caudata; family Salamandridae; genus Calotriton; species Calotriton arnoldi. The sequence goes on along the minus strand of CAWUFW010021991.1, from coordinate 104,364 downwards.
GGAGCCAATCACCAGACTGAGATCTACACCTAAAACAAACAGGTTCAGCAGTATGATACATTTTTATTAATTTTTGCAGAGGTATAGTAAAGCATCCATTTAAAATAAAAGCTCATACGCTTAAAATTGGCAGCTTCAATAGCTTTGTTACTAAGACAATTATAGTAATCCCAAACTGGTCTTGTAATGCTACAACCTGCAATATTCCCTATGCTGTTAATGTGATTTGATATTACTTCGAGTCCTAAGTGTTGATGTAGCAGTCTGTACCAATTACCAATTCCTCTAAGCCATGCAATAAAAAAAGCTTGTCCTATTTTCTTTGTCATAGCATTCGGTCGACCAACCTCGATGAACAAATGTGTTTAATTTGGCAATAGCTAAAAAAAAAGGGTAGGACTCAATGATCTATGCTCACGGGTAAGTTTTTGCCAGGTAACAAAGCCATTATTAACAAAAAAGTAGCCAAATTTACGGAATCCAATATTTGCCCAGCGTGATAATATGGCGCGCCCCAAGCATAAACCTAAGACAGCACAGACCTCATGCTTCATCAGAGGGTTGTAATATGGGATCTGATATTCTCGCCAAATGTAAGTAGTGCTATCTACAACTATTTGAGGCGTCTTGTAGCGTGTACGTTTCGGTAGACTTGGAATTGTAAAAAAAGAAGCCGGGTCGATTTTTGCTGTTTTTAGCATAATATGTAGATAATAGTTATCCATAGCAGCTATATTTTTTTAAGCTAAAGTTAGCCAACTTATAAGCGTGGCCTGATAGTATGTTCTTAAAGAGGGGAGGGCTAGTCCACCCTCCTCCTGAGAAAGTATTAACAACTTGGCCCTAGGTCGTTTTGACTGACAGATAAAAGACTGAAATTCGCCTTCTAGGGCTCCAAAAAAGGCCTTTGTTAGCCTAATTGGGACATTTGAAAAAGCAAACAAGAATAACGGTAATAAATTCATTTTTATAAGTGATACACGGCCAATGATTGTGAAAGGAACCTTGTTCTAGCAATTCAACAGTGTGCAAACTTTAATTAATAAAGGGGCATAATTTAGCGCATATAGATCATTATAATTTTCTGTTACCTTGATCCCGAGATAGCTAATCGGGCGTGCAACTGAAAATGATGATTGCATAGCAAATGGTAGTAATTAGAGCTTTAGATTTTACTTGATTTATTTTATATCCCCCTATAGCAGTAAACTCGGAAATCTTATCGAAGACACGTTGTACATTATCCTTGTTTGCCTTCAGATATAAAACCATATCATCTGCATATAGCTTACGTTTAGGCGCCTCCCTCAAAGGTGGTTCAATGGATTGATCTGAACGAATAGCACATGCCAACGGTTCGATAAATGATGCGCACAATATGGGTGACATCGAACATCCCTGGCAAGTGCCGCGGCTAATGCTGATATCTCCGGCTGCCATGTTATTAATCATTATAGATGCCTTAGCCCCAGAATATAATGTTTGTAACATTAACTACCTGGGAAAGCTACCTGGGAAAGCAAATGTACTAAGTATTGCAAATAGAAACTCCCACTCCACCAAATCTAATGCTTTCTCAGCATCTAACTTAATGGCAGTAGCTTTGATTTTCTCTTTTGAAAAATAATCTTTAGCCTGTATTAAGAAATTTGTGTTTGAAGTTATCAATCTCCCTGGGAGGAAGCCGTTCTGATCCTGATGAACAATAGTTTGTGCTACAGCTGCGACCCTTTTGAGCCATAATTTTGGCAAATAGTTTATAATCTGTGTTAAGATGACTGATGGGACGATATGAGTTTGGATCAGGTTCTGGCTTTCCCTTTTTTTTAAAAACTAACAACAATAGATTCTGAGAACGAACTAGGGACACTACATCCTTGCAGAATTTGGTTAAATAAGCGAACTAAAAAAGGTGATATTTGTTGAGAAAAAGTTTTATAGAGTTCGGCCTGCAAACCGTCTTTACCGCAAGCCTTGCCATTGGGAAGGGATTTAATAGTTTGTTGCACCTCTGCCAACATAATGGCCGCAATAATTGAGTCCGCCTGGGCTTCTGAAAGGGTTGGGACTTCTATGACCGCCAGCCATTGTTCTATTATTTCTGGTGGACTCCTAATTCCTCCAGTGTAGATTTTAGGATAGTGCTGATATAAAACCTGGGCAACTTCTGAGGGAAGAGTTTTAACATTGTGCATAGGATCCTTTATTCTTTTAATAACATAAGAGTTATCTCTGGATTTCGCAGACCACGCCAGAAACCTACCCGCAAATTCACTTTCTTCGTATCTTTGCTGTAAATATGAAGCATGATTTAAGATTTCCTTTGAAAGAAAGAACTCCCACAGGTTCTGCTTGGCTTCTTCCATTACTTTCAACGAACTTTCGGATCGAGAGATATTATATGCCCCAATGGCCTTGTCTGTCGCATTACTCAGACTATCCAATTGCACCCTCTCCTTCTGTCTAGTAGTGGCAGAAAATGCAATTGCCAGCCCCCTAACAAATGCTTTCAGTGCCTCCAAAACCACAAAGTCTGTTGACGAATCTATGTTGAACTTGAAAAATTCCTCAAGATTCAGTTTCATCTGTTCAACCCAACAATCCTCCAATAGAAGTACCTTATTAAAGCTCCATCTGGCACTTGGTGACCGAGAAGGGACTAATGGAATAAGTAAACTAATCAATGCACGATCTGAAAATACATTATTAACTATGCTTGCCCCCTCACAGCCTAAAATATATGATGTCAAAAAATAATCTATGCGGTATGCGGTGCCATAACGTTTTGAGTAGCATGTATATTCTTGTGAGGTTTCATTCTGTGTACGCCAGGGATCTATATGGGTAAAATCTTTGATTAACGCTTGCAAAGCTCCTATAGATTTAGGTTTGTTTTGCAACCTATTCTGATGTGATGTGTCTAATGCTAAGTTTTGAATTAAATTAAAATCCCCCCACCCATTATAATAAAGCCTGTCTCAGTCTGTAAAAGTAAATATAATTCCTGTAAGGCTACCGGAGAATCTTCAATTGCACCATAGTAACTTATCAAATTATAAATGTCCCTTTTAATTTGTATTTTAACAAAAATCCACCTAGCAAATGAATCGCAAACTACTTTTAACACTTCTGCTTGACCTGACCGCATTATCAATATAGCCACCCCCCTGATTGATGCCTGTGTTGAAGCAAAAAATGCATACTGAATCTGTGAGGGGAGCTGAGGTTATATACCCTGGTCCTTTAAATTTGTCTCCTGTAACATTATTATATCCGACTGCAATGATCTGAACCAGGCTAGCAATCCCTGAGTCTTTAATCTATTATTTAGCCAATTCACATTGCATGAAATAATTTTTAACCTATTATGTGACATTATTCTTACTTCTCATAAGCCGCTGTTTTTTACCTTCCACCCAACCGCACACCTGGTGCCCCCTCCTCCCACCACCCAGTTCCCCTCCCTCAGTCCACGGAGCCCAACCTGCCGTAAGCTCCTTCCTACCCCACTCACCACTCCCCAAGCACCATCCCCCCTCCCATATTTCACCCTAAAGTGGCGCCTTGACATGGCACCTGAAGAACGGCTGGGGCAACTTAAGGCATCAAGAATATTAAGTAAATTTGTAGCAAAAACATACACAGTTTTACAGCTGCCCGCCACCCACTCTCTGTTGCGACTGAGAAATTGATTGCAAAAAATCATGTGCTTGTTCTACTGAGTGAAAGATCTTAACCCGACCCTTAAAAAGAACTTTAAGTTTTGATTGCTGTATAATGCCTGCTGGAGTCCCAACCTGCTGGAAATTACTGATCAGACTCTTAAACTCCTTTCTGCCGCGAGCTGACAAGGCTGACATATTGGAAAAATCCCTAAAGGTAAAGTCTCCTGGGATCTGGAAAGCCTTATTTTTAATAGCATTTGTAAGAATCTGCTCCTTGATCCGATAGTCACCAAAGTTTACGGTTACTGTCCGGGGATACTTAGCCCCTGAAGATTGAGTGGCTGGTACACGGTGAGCCCTTGTAATGGTTAAATCCTGTTTCCGGTTCCTAGCTTCTGGATAGACATGTTTTCTTATGAGATCAGAGATAAAGCTGTCCATAGATTGTCCATTTTCACGTCCCTCTGGAATCCCAGTGAACCTCAGGTTTGAGCGACGTGACCAATTTGCTGCATCATAGATTTTTACTTGTAGGTCTTCCAACTCAGTTTGAAGTTTCGAAATAGTAGAGTCCTGTCCCGGTCTTGCATCCTCAAAATCCGAAACCTGCTGTTCAACTTTGGAAAGTCTTGTGGTTAAATTCAACATGTTCTGGTTGATTGAATTTAATTGTAGCTCTGTCTTTCTGCTCGTTTCGGCCTGGGCGACCTTTATTAATTTAAGTTCATTCAAAAATTCGGTGTAGCAGTTGCTCGGTGGTGGAAAAGTTCTCATCTCCAGCGCTCATGATTTCACATTCTACAGCTATCTGTGGAGCAGCCGACACGGACTCAGGGCATATCTTATTTCTTGTCACTTGCTGCAAATCTCCTGTTTTGAGAGTTGGTAAAGAGGACGCACAGCTAGTCTAGATTGAATTTGCGGTACCATTCAACACCCGAGGCGAGGAAGTATTATTTCCTTGACCCTGCTCCTTCACAACCATGTGGGTAATACTATCCTTATGGGGTTCTTTCAGGCCTTTTACCGCAAAAAGAGGATAGGTCTGTGACTTCTACCCCCCTGTACTCTCTCTTTGGCTCTCTTCACCTTTGCCTCTAGCGACGTACCTGCGTCCGCTGCTTTAACTGCAGAGTCCACAATTGAGTTAAACAACTTCTAAGCCGACAAGGGGGATGTGGTGCCTTTATCGCCAGTGTTTCCTTGTGGTGTACTTAAGCTCTCTCCTACAGTCTGCTCAGAGCCCATAAACATAAGGGGATCCGTAATTGGAGAGAACAGTGTAGCAGCTGCCATGCTTTTTTGATCCTGACGCTTCTTGTGAGCTGTTTTAGCTGAGGATTTAACAAAGCGCTGATTGCTTTTAGAATCCCTGGAAAAATGTTTCATTATCCGTATTTCACCTGTCAATCTGTCACTGGGAGTGAATTTTCAATGGCCACAAGCTGCACCCACAGCTACATGGGCCGCTTCCATAGCCTCTACACAGCTCACTCCCAGCCCCAAAAAAAAGCTGATATTCTAAAGGATCTACAGTTAACCAGAGCTTCCCTCAGATACTTTAAGTAGTTTTAATCAAACTGAAAGCAGTTCACCAAACTCCTGTGGTATTTCTGAGAAAAACAGCCCCTTAAAAGCTGCTCACTCACCGCTACCTTGCGTGGAAAACCGAGCAGGGTGAGTCCTTGGGGGATTTCAACCCCGACTGGTCCGACCAGTTCAGCTGCTTCCACCAACGTCAACCAACTGGCAAGATTAATCCTCCACATCGTGCACATTAGCTTCTCGAGAACTCCTCAATCAATCTCACTGGGTTGAGACCTAAGGAGCCCGGTCTGTGGTCTCCCAAGTGCTGATCGGGCACCGAAAAAACTGCAGTTCTTTCACTCGAACGCCATCGAGTGCCGCCAGTCATATCAGGCACGGCGCATGACGGGAGCTCCCAACACGGCCGTCTCCTTACCCCTACAACTTACTACCAAAACCTATCACAAAAATAAAAACACATATTTTACAATATTAACATAAATATGTATTAGCAAATATATATATATTTAATTAAAAATTATTAAATATGCAATTAAATGTATTTAACTTTCCACAACATACCTCCACAAAATATACACCATACTCCTAAAATGTAATAATAAATGTGATACGCAATTAACACATTAAAAATATAAAAAAAAATATTTATAACTTAAAATTGAGGAGCCCTGTAATCGGTTTGCACAGCGCACTTTGGCGAGAGTCCCTGCACCGGACCTGTGAGGAGGGGCCACAAGACTCGACGGGCGCAGGAGCGCCACATAACGGCCCGAGGCTTTCCGCGGGGCGAGAGCCCTGTAATCCGTTTGCACAGCGCACTTTGGCGAGAGTCCCTGCACCGGACCTGTGAGGAGGGGCCACAAGACTCGACGGGTGCAGGAGCGCCACATAACGCGCAGGGCGTGCCCGGGCTCGGCCCGGGCGAAGACCGGGCCCGTCTTAGCCCGTCCTAGACCGGAAGAGGCCACATCTCTGCAAAGATAAACTTCATCAGAGGGTGAGTCCTGATACATATTGTGGCACTATTTGGGACGCTATCCAGGTCGCCGTCTACTTATGTCAGTGCGGGTTTGTTCAGTAGGCATAGTAGATCGCATCAGAAGTTATCGCTCCAAATACAGCTTTTGTTTTGACTTTGCATCTATCTACCCGTCACTGTGCCTACTGTAAACCCTGACCTGACGGGGGATTGGAAATAAGGAAAGGCTTGTAGTAACATCTAGAAAAGGCCCAGGAGTGGGTAAAATGGGCTAGCGCAAAATGGCGGCGGTGGTCCACACCGCACCAATCACCAGCACAATGGACAGTTTCCTACAAAGAGCAGCGGGGGTTCTTGAAAAAGAAATCGAATTTGTGTCCCGCCGACTTTCCTGGTCCCAGGTGAATCACCTCTTATCTTGTGCCTCAAATAGTGGGCTTCAGGATCCCGAGGAGGGAATCGAGCTGATAGCCACCTCTCCACGTCCTACTACTGCCAACAAGCAGCACGTTGGTGTCGAGCCTACTGCGGGGCGTACACTGGGGGGTAGGGTACTAGCTCACACTATAACTACCCAAGTAGTGGCCCAGGAGGGGCAGTCATGTGGTGGGGCTGGTGCAGGGGCCAAGCGTAAATACCCCACCACTGGGGCCAAGGCGAAACGTTCGAAAGTGGACACATCCATGTTAAACAACCAGAGTGCTGCACCCTTGTCTAAAGACGCTCTGGCGACCATGCTAGAGGCCAGCCTGATTTGTCTTCTTGACCGCTTGGACCTTAAGTTGGAACCAATTAAGCAAAGGCTCTCTTCTATAGAGAGAGATCTTTCAAACTTGTCTCTTTCTCTCAAAACTTTCATTCCTACTCCCCGAGTCTGTGACGCAGTTGAGGAACCCACTGGCTCGGATCCCGTAATCTCCGCCTTAAGCAGAGTTAACTTTGCTCAAATCCTCCACCCAGCGAGCACCATCCCCTTAACTGGCCCATCTACGAGCACCGGACAACTTCTACCCTCTACATGTGGCTCACAGTTGAGGCCATGCGACCAGTTGCCACCTGGAGCCGAGGACAGTCAACGCAGGGTGGCGGTCCCTCCTGTGAGGGGAGTAGAAGGGGATGCTCCAACCCGTTCTACTGTTAAACAGGATAGAGTGTCTGAGGGCCCAGATTCCATTCATTTACCTCCGGAAGCAACACCGTATGTAGTGGTTTTAGGTAACGTGCCAGTACTAAGGCCGGACACCACCGAGAACTTTCACCAATTAAAGAACAAGGTCCTGCACTGGCTTAACAACAACACTCCCCTGGGCGTTAGAGTGGAAAGGGACATCCTCATGGTTAGGAGGGTGGCCTGGATAGGAGGTTCGAAAAAGTGTAGTGATGGTGACGGTATAATCATCAATTTTAACAGACCACACCTGGCAGACAGGATTCTCCATGCTGCCAACCACCGTAATGGAACAGGCCTTTCCTCCTCTATAAGAGCTTTTCCCTTGGGTTATTTTTATCCACCCACATCTATGGTATCGTACCCGAGGAACTCAGTGACCCCGTCTCCATCTGGATGGCCTCAGCATCTGCCCCCGGTCCCTTTATTCAATTCATTTGAGTCGCTGGGTTACCTTGATCACTGTGATTGACTGAGTGGCCCGGGACCAAGAAAATCCACAGTGCCTTTACATACAGACCCAGAGGATCAGCTGGCCCAGGTGAACCATAGCAGACACTCATCGGGAAAAAACCTCTGCACCATCATATCATGGAACATAGCCGGTTTGGCTAGCAAGTTTGCGGATCCGGGGTGGCTGGCCTTTATCAAAAAACACGACATTATCTGTTTTCAAGAGACATGGACCATTGACAATATTTATTTTTTGGAGGGCTTTAAGCTTTTTAATATTCCTGCTATTCCTTTCAAGGGCGAGACGTCCTAAAGGGGGTCTCGCGGTTTACATGTCTCTCAGTCTACATAGTGCCATTGAGGTATTGGCCACAACAGTCCGTGTATCCAGGCGCTAACCTTCACCTCAGGGTCCCACAGTCTAACGCTCCTGAATTTTTATAATGCCACTTCCCTTCTCCCTGAGGTGTGTAACGTCACTCGCCTAAGCGCATTCTTAACGAATGGTATGGCCACGTCACGGAAGCCTGGTAACATAATCCTGGTAGGGGACTTTAACAGACACATCTGTGGGGCTTTGAGGCAGGGAGGCACAGGGGCTAGTGAGGAATTCATTTGTCCTCTTGTAGACGGTGTTCACTTTGATCATTGTAGGCAGGGGGAGAAACTAAATGCACTGGTTTGTGAACTGGACTTGAAATTAACAATAGGGAAATTGACCCCCCCCCCCCCAGGCGATATCTCACTCCAACTTTTAAGGGGGTGGGCCGGGAATCTTCAATCATTGATTTTATTTTAATGTCCACCCCCCTTTATTATTTGACTCCTAACTCTTCAATAATAGCCAGTAGTTTTAGTGACCACAACCCCCTGTGTATCAAAGGTAGATGGCCTATTTTTGACTTAAAAAGACAGACCACAGGAGGAGGGGTCCTACGGGCAACAGACGGAGGGAGACGACTTAGATGGGGGCAGATTTTTCCAGACATTCTTTGCGGGTCTCTACTTGAGATGTGCCACAGTGAATTCCAGATCTGTCAGAACGCGAAGGCAGAGTCAGATGAGTCTATCATCTATGCCTTCTAATCAATATCCCGCTCCGTTGTAAGATTATTGACGGTTCCATCTCAGGGAGCACAGAGGGAGAGGGGACCTAGATGGTTTAACCCAGAATGCTCACTGGTGGCTAGGAAGCTGAAACTAGCTCTTCATGCCTCCCCGAGGAATGTCACGCTAGTTAAAAGCCGTAGAAAACAGTATAAACTAGCTTTAAGGAAACGCAGGGCAGCTCTGAAGGAAGAAGCTTGGGGCAACCTCATGGAAGCAACAACCTATAAGTCTAGCGCAAAGCTTTGGAGCATTATCAATAGTCCTATCTTGGGAGAAGAGGCATCCAATGTTTTAGAAGCTCATATTACTGAAAATGAATGGGTCAGCCATTTCGAGGACATGTTCAAGGGAGACCTGGTCCCGCCGTTTTTCAGTAATCCTGGTGGTACACAAAAAAAACTAGTAGTACTGGAAGAAGAAGTAAGGCATGGGATTACTGGATTGACACGCAAAAAGGCCCCGGGCCCTGATGGAATCCCACCCGATCTTTATTTGTCGGATGTGACACTTTGGGCTCCAGTGCTCACCTCCGTAATTAATGCTATGGCCAGGTTTGGCATCCCGTCCTCATGGGCGACTTCTATTATTGTGCCTGTTTTCAAAAGGGGGGATAGGGACAGCACTGTCTGTTACAGACCTATCTCCCTGCTAGATTCGGTAGTAAAAGTTGTGGGTAGGATATTGCTGGGCAGGTTATCGTCCTGGGCTACTGACAATAATATTCTATTGGATGGCCAATATGGGTTTCGCCCTGGCCGCTCCACGATTGATCAATCTTTGAATCTATTCCTAATAACCAGCAAATACACAGTCGCCCGCAGGGGTACCATCTTCCTTGCTTTTATGGATCTGTCACCCGCATTCGACTGCGTTAACAGGGGAAATTATGGCAGATCCTTTTAGTATTAGGAGTAGACAGGGAGATAGTCTCTTTTCTTCACGATCTCTACCGGAACACCAGGGTGGTAGTGCGATACTCGTTGAGTTGGCCTGTATCCCGTTCATTTCCTGTCATGGGCGGTGTCCGTCAAGGCTGTATACTGGCTCCGTTTCTTTTTAATCTTTACATCAACAACCTGGAGAAAACCCTCTTGGAGACTAAGGCTGATTATCCCCGGATCGGACGGCGAGATCTTCCCGTTCTGCTGTATGCAGACGACGCCATCCTGATGGCCAGGACAGAGAGGGGTTTACAAACCATTTTATCTTTGTTTGCCCAGTTTATGGGAGATTTGGACTTAAAAGTCAACAACGCCAAATCTTACATTATGCAACTTGGGATGCGGCCTAGTAGACCATATACCTTCAAGGTAGGGCCGACCCGATCCCTAAAACGTCTGCTTTCTCCTACCTAGGGGTGCTCCTGGATGATAGGCTGAACTGGGGCCCACAACTCACACAAAAGAGAAACTACCTCAATAGGGAAACTGCCGCTATTTTTAATTTTGCTGGTAGACTGGGTAAAAGACCCGTGGGGCTCTCTTGGAGCTCTACAGGGCTAAGTGTCAGTCAAAAGTACTTTATGGCAGCGAAATTTGGGGATATGCTGACGTAAAGGATGTCCAAATAGCTGAAAACAAATTTGCGAGACGTCTGCTGTCAGTTCCACAGGGTACTCCCTCTTTTATTGTCCACGAAGAGTTAGGAATGCCTTATATCACAGATCAAATAGCCTTTCGCCCGTTGCTACTTTGGCTAAAAATATGGGTCAAGGCGGGGGACTCGCTAAATAAAGCACTCATGATAGATTGCATGGCCCTGGATCAAGTATTAAAGATTCCATGGTTGAAGTATATCAAAATGAGTTTAATGAACCTGGGAAAAGGTGACCTTTATACTAATCCAGAAGGAACTCGAAAGGCAGACATACCCCTTCTTAAGATGGCGTTCAGAACGCGTCAGACCATACTAAGGGAGGAGAGGGAACTCATGAAGCCAAGTGTTTGCCATTTTGTGTTATTAAGGTCCACTGAAAAGACTGAGCCATATTTACTTGGTTTTGTGAACCCTTACGACAGATACCTTCTGACCAGGTTTCAGTTTGATTTGTTTTACTTACTCCTTACTTACCCAAGGGGTTCGAATAGAGAGCAATCTTTTCCGTCCTGCGGCTGCGATGGAATATCTCCGCAGGAAATGTTACATTTTACCATGTTTTGCCCATTTTATGAAACCCCTAGAAAATCATATTTAATTCCTATCTTGAAACAGGCCAATTTTAAACAAGTTCGCCCCGCATTTATATTCCTCCAGATGCTGATGGGCAATACTGTATTTCATGTTTTAAGTTTTTTAAAAGCTGCTATTAAGCTCAGGGCGAGTTGTGATTAGCTGGCCCGCCCTTATTATTACTTTTGGTCCCATGTATACGTATTGCCAATGGGTTGCGGACTCACTTATTGGCTTTTTCGTATTGTTTTTAGCTGTCTTACGGGATTAGTTGTAATTTGTATACATAACGCTAATTATGAATTTGTCCAGTTCTGCTTTTCTGATTGTATATATCGTCCATTATCCCTTTTATCTTGGTTTTTACATTGTGCTTTTATGGTTTTATGCAACTTGAAACCGAATAAAGAAATTTGATTTGACTAGCTGTCGGCGGTCCCGCCATCGGTATTCGGTCGCAATGTGGATCTTTTGTATTGCAGCGTGTGCTGCGGGCTTCAGCACACGCCACAAGACAAATAAACACATTTCAAACATCCCTGCACTATGTGGCAGACTGACGTTATCTTTCAGACCCGGACTTCGGACCACACGTTTATCTGTATTTGCACAAACTTGGGGCAACTATACCCTTTAGAAGTAACAGCACACACAATTTACGAGAGTGGTGCTCTTTTTTATAAGAACGTTGGGTGACCAATACCCGTCAACGCACGGATATTCACAATTAATAACAGTGACGTGCTTGACCAAGAATTTCACTTGTAGCAATACAACCTGATGTGCTATGAATTGACGTTGTGCACTACTGTTGTGAACTGCAAAAAACACAAACAGCCTTGAAGAAGCCCCGTTGGGACGAAACGCGCTGCGTCAGCTATGAATTTTGTATTGTGTATTTAAAACGAACGAAGTCTGATGAAGAAAAATTATATAAAGGAATAAAAGAAGGATATTTTGGCTATGAATCTTGTATTGTGTTTGTAAAACGAACGAAGTCTGATGAAGAAAAATCATATAAAGGAATAAAAGAAGGATATTTTTTCAAATAACTTGAAGATTCATTCTATTCTTTTGGGAGATTCTTGCTTGTTTGCTAATCACTAATTAGGATATTGCACTGTATTTCCTGTTATTATACTTTGACTTTAGATGTGTGCTGAGCAATCCTGTACCTTGTGTTTTTGGTTTTCCAAAATTGTGGGAACTAGGAAGGTCAAGTTCCCAGCTCTTTGCACAACCATTCTCGCCCAAACTATTAAACATAAAACTTACTGGTGCAGGCCTTGAGTACCCTGACCTTCTGTCTCGTGCTTTACCCTATAAATTGTATCCAAAAATGCAGGAATCAGAGCCTGGTTACAGTATTTACGCAGGCCCCTGTACCAGTTACTAACTCCTGTCAAACTCATTTTTACAAAGAGCTGTATAAACACGTATGCCTCATCACTAATTTCCAGGTAATTTAACTTTTGAAAAGCTGTTGTCTGATTAACGCTATACAATAACAAACAGCTCTCTGTCCCTAAATGCATGTTTATTTACTCCCATGACATCTGTTTTTGGGCTATGATTATATCGCCCATCCTATCAAACCCCTTACTCTTCCAGGATTCCAAAATGGATCTCGACAGAGTGAGTCCTAAATATTTACAATCCTGTATTGATGTGAATTCATGGCATGCTGGAACCTGCCATGAATAGAAAAAAGCCTTAATATGACTCTTATATGTATGGAGCACTTTATACCTGGTCCTTTTCTGAAGCTTTTCTATTTTTAAAAAAGCTAGTAAATCAATTGCAGGCTCTTTCGCTATGTGTGCTAATAAAAAATTATCAAAAACTTTGGTGTCCGAAAAAAGTCAAATCACATTATCCAATAGCGCTACTTGATAACCGGTCTGAAAATGAGGTAGCGCCAGTCCTCCCTCAGCTTTATCCAACTAAAAAACAGAAAGTTTTACCCTGGAGTGTTTATTATTCCATATGAATTTTATTACCATTGAATCTAGCTCTCTGAAATATGCATTGTTAATCTTAATAGGGAGGTTTGAAAAAGGAAAACAAATAGTGTAAAGATAGACATTTTAATTGAAGCCACCCTACCTATCAGTGACAGAGGGAGTAATGTCCACCTGTCAAGTAGGGCTTTAACTTTGCTCAGCATGGCTTTGTAATTTAGCTGGACCAGTTGTGAATAATTATTTGTAACGTATATTCCCAAATAGTTAATTGGACGTTGAAGAACAAGCGGATGATGAAAGTTTTGAGGGAGATCTTTGAGTGTTGCATTAAAAACTAGGAGCTCTGTTTTCGCTTGGTTTACTTTATAACTCACTAAACCAGTAAATTCTAGAATTTCAGCCATCACCTTTTGGGTATTACTCCTGTCATCTTTTAGATACAAAAAAATATAATCAGCAAAAAGTTTAATTTTCTACATCCCTTCCAATGGTGGGAAAAAGGTATCTTGATTACATATATTTACTGCCAATGGCTCAATAAAAAAGACTAAAGAGAATTGAGGAGATTAGGCATCTCTGAAGGGTGCCTCTATTAATTTGAACTGAGCCTACATAATTTGAATTAATAATAATTCTAGGTTCAGTGTGATTAAAAGGTTTTTAAGCATTTTTCAAAAATTGGTCAGGAAATCCAAATTTAGTCAAAATAAAGAATTAGTCCCCCCAATTTACTAAATTTACTAAATCAAAAGCCTTTTTCAGTGTCCATCATATGTATAGCAGTTTTCCCTTGATTAGTGGAAAAATAATCAATGACGTGGATCAAAAAATGTTTATGCACAGTTATATACTTATTTGCCAAAAAGCCATTCTGATCCCTGTGAACCATACTTTGAGCAATGGGGATAATTCACAAAGCATGCATTTTTGTAAAAAATGTATAATGTGGGGTTGAAATTCTTATTGGTCTACAATAATTCACATTCGGGGGTGACATCCTTTTTGAGGAAGCTAACTATAATCGACTCTTTAAAAGATTTAGGAATAAATCGCCTCCCTCCCTAACATGATTAATTAACTCAGTTACAAATGGAAAAGCTCCTTTGCAAACATTTTATATACCTCAATAGGGATGCCATCTTTCCCAGAGGCCTTTGCAATAGCCATATTTTTGAGTGACATTGCTACTTCAGGAAGCTTTATTTTATCTAACAATATATCGCTTTGTAGCCTTGTCATTTGGGGCAGAGAAAGAGAACTAAATTATTCTTCAAGCATGGATGTGAAAGCTAAATCAGCTCGCTCGTACAGATTAACATAATGATGCAGAAAGACTTCAGCAATCTACTCATTCTCAACTGTTCATCTTTGGGTATCTGGTTCTGAATCTCCCTGATCTGTTGTTTCTTTTTTTCTACCTAGTTGACCAGGCGAGGAATGTACCTACTTACTGACTTTCTTCATGCACTTTCAGTTGAAATGCTCTGTGATTACTGATCTTGTCCCAAAAAAATCTCTCAGATCCTGAACCATCTTAGCAAGCTGTTCCTTTTTATGCTTTCTAGAAAGCTGGCTAGGCCTATCATGCAGAGCTACATAGTCGCTTGTAACGAGCTCAACTGCTAATAGCAACTCCTGTATTTTAGTCTTTTGTATTTTATTTCGATTAGACTTGCAAGCAATAACCCATCCCCAAAAAGTGACCTTGAAGGCCTCCCATACTATAAAGTCAGATGTAGAGCCACAATTCATTTCAAAGGATTCTTTTATAAAAACTCTTGTTTCCTCTAAGCCTGGTCTGATAGTAAAGATTTATAAAATTACCACCTGGGTTTTTCTGTTGCGGGATATCTATTTGAAATTACAGTGTGACTGTCGAATGGTCAGAAGATGCATTTTCTGAGATAGCGACTGTCGTCAACTCGATCACACTTGATAATAAAAAAAAATCTAACCGAGAAGCAGTATGGAATTGAAGAGAAAAGCACATAGCATGGAGAAGATCTTGGTGATCAATACGCCAAGATTCGACTGTGTCAAAACCCTAGCCATTTTGGGTTTTAGCTGCTTTTTAGCATTATTTGACATATTCAGTTCAATATCCTGGATGAAATTAAAGTCCCCCCAAAAATAAAAAAAATCTTCTGTATCCATAGCAATATTGTGAAGTTGTTTCAGCATATTTGTATCATTGGTAATCAGACCATAGTAGTTCACCACATTCAAAATAGGATCCCGAACTGAGACCTTAACCCAAATCCATCTCATTTTACATCCCTAATGACATCCTTCATTTTCCAGTCAATAGAATTGGCCAAATAAATTATCACACCTCTCATTGCAGCTCGTGCAGTTGCAAAATATGCATGCAAAAATGTCCCTGTGATAGTGATGTTAGGGCTATTATTTTTAAGATGAGTTTCCTGAAAGACTATCACTTCGAGCTTGAACGAGGACAGCCAATTCATTATAGCTCCATATTTAAATTTGTTTAACAAGCCAATATTGTTGCATGTAATTATCTTTATATTTTGAGCCATTAAACTGTATTTGGAAAATTTGTCACACTAAAACAGTAATCACCACCACACTTCCCTGCACCATTCACCCAATTCAATCTCTGCCTCTTTTGCTGACACGTCTTCTTAACATTCTCCTCTATTCCTCTTGTTTTTCCGATTCATGCACACCTCTACCAACCCGATACCACCTAGCCCCTAACGAGCCACTTGATACCCCAAGCAAAAGGGGAACTGCCTGTCTTCGGCTTTTCCTTCTGTAGCTACAAACCCCCCCCCACTCCACACCTTTAATATTCACTATAGCATATTACAAAACAGTTATATAGCTGAAAGACAGTAAAACAGGGTTAAGATTGAGTAACACTGCCCCTCTGGATGTCTGCATCAAATATGCCTCAGCAAGCAAGTCTATGCCTCCCCCACTCTAAAGAATATATGAAACTGGCCCCCAAACAAGACCTTAAGTTTTGACTGTTGGATCAGGGAGGCCTGTATAGCACCGGACTTAAACTGTCCAAGAAGGCCCACAAACTCTTTTCATCACCGGCTGCTGTTATCATCATATCAGAAGAGATGCAAAATTGCGACCTATCGTATATGTTAAATGACTTGTGTTTTATGGCTGTAGCCAGGATCTGTTCCTTGATCCAACAGTCAGCAAAGTTAATGAGAACTGTATGTGGATAGTTCATTTTGGGCAAACGTTGGGCTGGGATTCGATGTGCTCTCGTGATTGTCAAATCCTTGTTGCATCTAGGCAGTATGTATTTTAATCCGTTTTTCAAATAGCTGAGCTGGGTTGGTAGATCCTGACAGATTTTCTTCACCTTCAGGAAGTCCCACAAAGCGTGGATTAGATAGTCTGCCATAATTCCCTAGGTCTTCTATCTTGCTAGATAGTAGCTGAGTCTCCTTCTGGGCGGTCGCCTATTTTGGATGACCATACTGTCTTCCAAGTCTGAGATTCTTTTTTTGGCCTCCTGAAGTCTAATAGGTAGCTGTGTCGAGTTTTGATCTATCTTGGACAATCGCTGATGAAGCATAGCAGTCTCCTCTTTTTTAGACTGTTTTCAAGGAGACTTTTGAGACTGTTTTTTCTTTGATTAAGGGGCCTCTCCTCTGACTATGCCCTCTATACTTGATTGACTGCGTAAATTGTGTCTCGAGGTAAAATTCTGCTTCCTTAGCCCTTAGTACGATGAAGATCGTTCATCTTGGGGCGGGGGTGTGGGTTCCCCTTTTTTTGAGTCCACAGTCAGCTCTAGTGTCAACTGAACAGCCAACCCAACTAAGCGGGAATACTTTATACATGGCCGGTATCCCCCCACCCGTTGAAATTCTCACTGCTCTCACTTAGAAGGCTATCCCGTATAGATCCCAGGTTGCTTGTCAAGGAGAAAAGAAAATAAGAGCAGTCCACTGTCCGGCCATGAGAGGGGGGTTAGGAGGAGCACAGCAGAGCATTCAAGATCGGGTGAAAAACAAACAATGTACTCACTGGCATTGCGTAACCAGCTGAGACGGAGGCGCATTCTCCAGCACTAATTGCCGTCCTCCGTACTGCATGGAATGTTGTCAGAGGCTTATAGCTCCGACTATGTTGCTGGCACAAACCAACGGTCCGAAAGCTGTCTCCTCGATGCCGAACAGTGAGGCAGCCTTATCTGAATCAGGGAGCTTGCAATCCGGCGTGTGATTCACGATGTCTCTGCTGTCCAGCTTGTTGCACACCATCTGTGCGTGCGCTCATAGCACGGAGTGCAGAGGTGGAGGGAGGGAGGAGCAACCTAACAGCTAGACATTTGGGATCCACCTGGCCGTCCTCCGACACCTAAGATACAACATTCAAATTCATTAGCTAGTAGGGAGCTAAAACTTACTTTCATCTCAATGTTTAACTCACAAATCATGAAAAAAATTTAATTTGAGTTTTCTTAAGTCTTAGTTCTGCATCACAATCCTACATATGAAACATTCTAACATTCTTTCCAATATACAATAACATCTTCAATCCCACAAGATGGAACTGATGCATAAAAATGTTCAAATTCATTCAAGTCCCAAAGATTAGTCCTTGAAGAACAGAAACAGCCACATCCAGAACGTATTTCATGGTAAACTGACCGCTTCTTCAAGGTCAAATAAAAAAAGACGTAGTTATGGGGTATCATTTATATGCTCCAATCAGATACCTTGATAAGGTAATCTTATGTTTTGAAGTCACTAATCCTTTAGTATATTACGGTCCTTACAGCTTCACTTCTAATTGAGGCCCCAAAATTAAATCACTGTTAATTCCAATAAGTTTGAATGTCACCATGTTTGGCTTGTTTCATTCAGTCCCTGTCATAACTTTCAATGCGCAACGAATCAGCACGAACTCTAGTCAGCAAAACCAGTCATTCTTTCCAACCCTCCGCTCCCAGGAATAGTGGCATTGATGTATACTATGTGCACAACATACAGGATGTACTGTTTCCTTTTTGTCATTTATATAGATAATGTTGGGGAGAGGAAACACAAGTGAACAGGGCGGTCATTATTGCTTAATCACCTGCAAGCTCCGCCCGTTTGCTGTGTTCTGGGGAGCCTACCTCCGGGACACAGCAGTTTCCCTGCCCACACTGGAGCAGGCAGGAAAACTTGTGTTTGCTTCCACCTGGTGGAAGCATTTTTAAAACTCACAGCAAACGGGTGCAAACACAAAGTCTGCTCCCAGCAGGCAGGAGCTTCAAAAATACTTCCGCCGGCTTGGAGCAGACTTGAGATCTGTTTCTCTGTCTGCGCTGATGCGGCAAGGGAAACAGATCAACAGATTGCTCCTGGAAGCAGCATAAATAGTTGCTCCCTGTGCTGGGGAGCAATGCTGGGTCCTGCAACATGTGGGGAGCCTGCTGGGGCCGCGAAGGACCCCAGGGCTCCCCCTGCAGCACCAATATGGGTTTGGTGTGTGCGCTGGGTGGGCATCCACCTACTTTAAAGGTAGAACCCAGGGGATAGGGTCCCTGGGCCATAAGAGGGTTTGGGGAGGGGAGCTGTGCAGCTCCCTTCCCTATTAAAATATAATCTTAGGGCAGAGTCCTGCTGTGTATGCAAAAGCGTCAAATCACCTACAATCTACGTTAGTTTGGCCCCGCCCTTTCCATGTTAGTAGCATGTATGGCGTTCCAAGTCATCTTGCATGTTGATAGACAGTGTTTTATCTCCTCAATTGTACATTCAAAAACGATCTGAAATCCATGATGGAGGTGAATGCATCATTGATTTATTGGAGCGCAATCACTACTGTAGTGACTGTTCAAGACAAGTGAGTTCTTTCTTGCCATCTCCTGTCCTGAGGGCAGAGTCCACGGTTCTCCCTCTTAATTGCTGCTGAGTATTCAAAGGTCCCAAATCGCCTAGAAGCTCCGCCCATTTGGCCCCACTCATTCCTCGTTAGTAGAATGCGACGGCATTCCCACAAACATGCAATTGGCTGACTTTTGACTTTCTTTATATTGTACTGAACTCAGCCCCAATGGCTTACCATGAAAATACAAAACTGGAAACGGCTTAAAAGTGAGACACAAACAAAGAGATTATTGAATATTGTAAATTCAGAGTTTGGAATTGTGCATGTGTAATGTCAAAGACTTCAGTTTGATTGAGGTGTTTTGTTCCTCAATATGTTAGACGGACGGAGCTGAAAGTACATTTTGAGAGACTAATTGTTTCATGTTCGTTTGTTTTAACCAATAGTCGGCCCAAGGAACAAATAAGAATCCAGCTACTCCCAACATCAACATTCCTGGAATACTAGCAATGAGCTCTCCGAACATCATTGGGTTCAACAGCCCTCCAAACCCAGCAACCATCTTCAGAGGCCATGCCTTGATGACGGTTCCCGCAATGGCCACACAACAATTGTTAGAGTTCCTATGTTTGGGCCAACAATGCCTATCCTTCCATTGGTCCCTTTTAGGAATATTGATGGTCCCATGGCAATGCTTACCACACCTGTGGCCTTCCCAAGAGCTCCACTAACACCTGCACCCGCTCCAGCAGTGCCCACTTTACCAAAAACTTCTCCCACCATCAGCGCAACAAAAAACTGTGAGGCGATGTGTAACCTACACCCGGCCTGGTCTGATCTAAAAAGCCATACGTTTATAGCCTTTCCTGAAGGGGCACTCGTATTATTCCAGTAATGTCAACGTGTGCCATGCAAGTCTGATCCTCTCCAGTGAGGTTAGTTGAAGGGGTCAACCAGAAAGGAAAGGGAAACAAGCATTGACGTAGCAATAGGTCTCGCCTTTGGGACCTTATAAGTACTTTGAAATGGAGCACATTATCCTGCGTTCTACAACATCACATGCCACTGGTGCATGGAAACTCCCAAGGATGGGCTTCTGTGCTATTTAATAAAAATATGATAAAGGCTCTTCAAAATTCACAAAAATGCATTTCTTTAACAAAGAAGTTTAGCTCTGTATTGAGAAGTACTCATTTAATGTGTTTTTTTTGTACAACTGCTAGTCTGAACTTATATGTCTGGAAGTGCTTTTATGCACGATAATGAAGAAAAAACTGTTTTAGTGAAATAAGGGATAACAAAGACGCATTAAACCATGACAATAAATACCCAAGACCCTAAAGCATTCAAAACTAAACAATCACATTGATTAAGCTCTTACAAAATCAGCAAATACAACATCTCAAAAACCTATTTAAAATGCACAAAATGGAGAGGCTTTGTTGCTATTGTATTTTAAACCGTGAAGTTTCTCTGAAGATGTGCATGAGCAAATTAGGAGTTGTTCCTTTCACAGTAAAACAAAAACGGCTGAAAAACTCAAGAAAGGAGCTCTTCCAGATTGCTTCCACGCATCGTTTACCACCGCCTCCTTGGCTGCTTGTTGATTAACACAGAGGGAGCCAGTCTCGTCACCCCTTCACCGGCAAGGCTGTATCAAGCAAATATTACCTACAAGCAACGCTAGCGAAAATGTAAAGTAAAACTATAAATGAACTAGGCAAGTTTTCAGCGTGCTTAGACAAAGGCAATAAAAAAAATCTAAACATAATACAGCAAATGCAGCACAGGGACACTTGGCATGGAAGAAATCAAACGACCACTCAGCAACGCAATTCTTATCGAAGTGAGGTTAGCTAAGGCATTTCATATATTAAACTTTAGCAGGGATCACATGAGAATGCCATAATTAGAAAATGCAACATCATTTTGTATGAAAATTTAATGACAAGATCAGCACTTACAAGCTCATGAACTTACAGCATAATGGCAGAGTTTACGGGGAGAAGGTTCACACCATCACAAAAATAACATATTTGTAGAATGGGCCTGAAATGCGACTAATAAAGATCACAAATAGGAAAGCACGGGGAACAACATGTTTAAACTGAATGGGTCGGCCCTTACCTGCAACAGTTGTGCCAATCAGAAGTGCAAACTTCAGCCACTGAGCCATTATATTCCTCACTTTTAGAACTGTTCAACCACAACCAATAAAACAGATTTACAGGCAATCTGCCAGGGATAGTAATTCCTTCACAGAAAAGCGACAGCTTATCCTGGAGAGCAGAGCAGGCAGTGTATCCAAACAATGTCCCGCCCTGTAAAAGGTGGTGGTCAACCTCGCCGGTGGGTGGAGAGGGGACAAGTGAGAATGAATTCAGCTGTATGTGAATCACAGAAGCAGGCCTCCGTACCCACACTGCTGCCTCTAGAGCCACCATGGGACGCAACTCATGGCTACAACAACAACCAAGCAAACTTTCCCCGCTACTGCCAGCCCTGGAGAAGAAGGGCCAGGAGTCACGGAGGAACAAACGCTGCAGTGCAACTACTAGACAAAAAAAGAGTTCCAGAGCCGCAGCTGAGATCCCAGTTGAGAGCAGCGGGGATCAGCCAATGGGATGGCTTTGACTCTTCCATCCAGAGTTCCTGTGTACCCCCAAAAGTGAAACTCTCTGGCCATCACTCAAGTGCCTGTCATGTTCTTTATAGAGCCCTTGCTGCTTAGGAGACTATGGCCTCCAAAACAAGTAGTGACGTGGCAGAGAGGGACGGGGTAAGTAGCAATGCGGGGGGAGTTGTGATGGGCAAGTAGTGACGTCGGAGGGGTGGTGGTGGCAGGGATGCATTGTTGTGGAAGGGGTTGGAGTGTGGCACGGCGAGATTAAGTGATGGGCACTGAAGGTGAAACACCGAAGACGGGCAAACAGTGACACAAGCAGGAATCAAAGAAAAAAATAGTGCTCCAAATGAACACAAACACAGAATCGTAATGTTAACAGTAACTGGGCAGTGATGCATGGGAGGAAACCAAACACAGAAAGGAGGGACAAAGAGGAAGGATTAACCACTAACAAGCAAGCATTTTGGAACGACAACCAAAGGGACAAATAAAATGGCAATGGGCAGGCTGTAATCCCATAGAGTGCATATAGCATGTCTCGAAGAGACAGCGCATGCGCTGCCTAGACTTGACCTAAAAAAAGACCACGTCATTGTAGAGACAATCGAAATAGATTGTAAGCAGTTACATCAAGATTTTCAAAGAAAGACGGGAATAGACAAAAAGATTTTTTTAATTGTGCGTATCACATCTATAACTGCCACTGTCTAATCAAACTGCATTTAAGAGGTAACAGAGGAAAAAGAACTGATTTAATTAGAGATTCAGCTAACAGCTAAGCACAGCTGTCCCATAGCCCTTAGAAAGAGTGGGGGATCTTGCCAAGAGAGTCACATGGCTATCCCCTACACACAACAGACAGACATGTTCACCGTCAATGTGACCTGCCCCATAAAACTTAGGAGGGGCAGACCTTGGCAAGAGAGCTCAGCGTAACTTCAACCTACCCAGAACTCACAGACACGCACCCTGCACCTCCTCCCGCTCAGGAAGTGAGCCAGCCTCCAACTCGAAGGTGGTAATGGCACTGCCCTCTTTGGTCAGCAGGCACTGAGTTGGAAGCGAGCATGTCATCCGTGTGTATCTTAGTACAGCCAGCTCTCTTACAGCATTGGTCTGATTGTTCATAAACATGGAACAAGTAACGTGGCAGGAGCGGTGAGGCATGGGAACGGAAGCACCAGGCACAAGGGGGAGTGGGAGGGGCTGTAAAATGCGCTCCACGGAAACCTGGCAAAACAGCATTGGAAAGAAAATGTTTAAAAAAACAACAGCGACATGCAGGGTGGTGGGGGCGGGCATGAAGCAACATGGGAGGAGGTGGGAGGGACGAATGCTGCATTATAATGCAAGCAGCTACGGGCGCCAAAGCTGAACACTGGCAAAAGGAACATGAGCAGGAAACCAAGACAACAATTGCCCCCAAACGATCATGTGTCCCTGCCCCGTGGGAGGAAACAAAAGCCAAAAAGGAGAGACAAAGAGGAAGGATTCACCACTAGCAAGCAAGCATTTTGTAAGGACAATCCAAGTAACAAATTAAAAGCAATGGTAGGGACGTAAGCCCACAAAATGTATACAACAGATCTTGGATGCTCGACCTAAAAATGGAGATAAAACATGCATTTCTCTAATTTTAAAAGGCTAAAAATAAATCTGTGTTTTAAAATCTGTTTAAATAATCTGGATATGCAATATGACACAACCTCCTGTCATATTTCTAGATGTGTGTATCATCTTTCCTAGTTTTTACCTCCTTTTAAAGTCCAATCATGCACCTTATTGTTCCCCTATTATGACTGAGAGTTTACTTGTAAGTAAAGGGATGGAAAAACTAAGAGTTACACTGACTTCATGATCTCAGTTATAAGGCAGCTTAGTTCCCCTAAGGTTAGGCATACAACATTGGCTCAGACACCATAGCTGCCACTTATACTACAGGGATCATACAGGTTCAGATAGCAGACGTATCCATATGTTAACAGCAATTTTAAAGGCTTTGGTCTCAAACAGGTGTAATGATGATGTTGTAAAAAGATCTATCTATAAGGCTGCTTAAATGTCTCCACATGGCATTGCGACATGTGACCCCCCAATCACAAAGGAAATACCATCAGCGGGTAAGAGTCGCAGCAGCTCAGCACGTATTAGGACAAACATATCAGTATTAACTATGTTATGAAAAAACAATAACTGTGTCCCCAAGCACTCTGCTGTCATTTTCTGAAAATGAACACATTTTGTGAATCTAACATTTTTGTCCCCCTATACACAGATTTTTTAATTTTAAAAACCACATGTTTGGCTCCCAAAAGCGAGCTTGTTGTTTTCAAGTAATCATGTGTATACTACTCCCCTAAATGGGCAGAATCTGCCTTTCATGCTTGAGTCACCAATATGTATAAGGGATGCCATTGTATGCATGTTACAGCTATTTACTGATTGACACCAGATGCGGCTGCACCAAATTCCAGGGGAGATGATGATCATATGCCTTGGTGTGGCAGCCTCCAGATGCCAGGAGACAGGCTTCAGAAACACCCACAAGCAAACATACAGATATAGACATAACATGTTTGCACTTTTACACACACCGCACAACCACAGGTAAACATAAACACTTGCACACATGCACCTAATCCTAAAGTCACCACAACTCCTCAACCTCCATTAAACATTTTACCGAGCCAGGCAGGATTTGATAAGACAGCAACATCTCCCCTCAGCGTGCCCTGGGTCTGTTACGCATACTCTGTGTTAATGACAGCGCAGGTCATGCAGTACATTGGACTAATCGCCATGGGGGGGTATGTAAGTCTTATAGTAATGGGCCAATATGTTTTAGTTGGTCTAAAGGGCATGTGAGCACAAGACCTGTAGTGGCTGCACTTGTACATAGTTGCACATACACTGATCCCAAGCAGCCTCAGAGTAAGTGCAAATATGCCCATACTATCCAGTGATGGAGGGGTACTATCCTTTGAAACACCCATATTCATTCACCCTGTGGTATGTTCTAGATCAGTGATACTCAAAGCACGGCCCTCCTGACCTACACATACGGCCCCCAGCAAGCGCACTGGGCTGCTGAGAGCACTAACATTCATAAAGATATTAATTAATCAGGCAAGTGTTTATTTATGCTAACTGAAATAAAATAAAAGAAACAAATAAGGTGTTATGCACCATTTAACTTTAGGAACACATTCATTTTTAAGACATCTTTCAACAAACGTGTAACAATAAAGGGGCAGATTTACAAGCCCCTTGCGACACTTTGTCGCCGCCGTTGCGTTACTTTTGTGATTCCGGCGTAAACAATGCGGACATTTTACAACGTGGTGCATCCAGGGAGATGTGTCATGTTGTAAAGCCCTGCGTCACATTATACCTACGTCAGGTATAATGTATGCAGAGTGGGCGTTCCCATGCAGGAAAGCCTCATAAAAGTGATGCAGTGAAATCTACAAGATTTCACTGTGCCACTTCTAGGACGGCACAGCATCAAAACCGTATGCCTGCTTGAAGCAGGTGTTAGGAGTGTCGCAGTACTAAGCCTGGGCATAGTCCGCGGAGTTCCGCTCGAGTAGATTTTTACTCAAGCAGCAGCTTTTCTCAATGCGATCGGACGGTTTCTCAACGCGAGCGGTTGCGAGCATATGCGAGCGGTCGCGAGCATACGCGACCACTCGCAATGAGAAATCTGACCGTCCGTGTTGAGAAATTTTGCCGGGAGGTTGATTTTCCTCACTCGCGCTCGCCAATTTGACGTTGACGAACGCGAGCAAGGAAAAAAACTCCGCTCCGCATCCGAAGTGGAGTTTTTCGGAACTCTGCAAGCTTCGCGTAACGCGGAGTGCGGAAAACTTCGCAAACTCCGTGAGCGGAGCGGAGTTCCGCCCCCAGACCTACGCAGTACAATAAGTATAGGCCTCAACATACATTGCTGAAGTTGTGTCGTGCTTGCGACACGACTCCAGCAATGCTTGACTTTTGGGCCAACAGATGCGTCAGAATTTCTGACGCATCTGTCAATCCTTGCGCCATGGTGTGCCGTATTGTAAATACATGTATAAGCAACAGGAGTGAACCCATAGACCTAGTTGAGGATGAAGAGGTATAAACAAACAACAATATCTCAACTGGTATTATTTAAAAGGCTGGTAATTAGGCATGCACAAAACATTGCAAGAAAGGAAAGTAGGGAGACTCATAGTTTGGTTGAATGTGCCAAAGGCATCATGTCTTTGAATGAATACAAGAAAAAACAAGAGTTTGAAGGGTATGGATAAATTGGGAACAGTTGTATCAGCACTGTAAGCAATGAATACTTGAGTAACCCAACAACCTTTGTGCACACAAGTGCTCGTGACACTCCAAGTGGACCTCGCAGGTGACAAGTGAAAACAGCGAAGGCGCAAAGTGAAGACGTGACAAATAGATACAAAGGAACTTGTGGTTCACAGGTAATTATTTACATGAATTTTGTACAAATTTAGGCATTTTAGTGAACCATAGCAGAGGGCGCCACAAGTTGCGCTGGTATGTCGACTGTGTTTCGATCCTTGCCGATTAGGATCATTATCAGGACCAGGTTACTGAGTAAAGGGTGCTGTACAAGAAAGGAGGCAAGGAGAAATGAGGAGGGCAGAAAAGATGGGATTGAGGGGGACGGTAAATGAATACCTGGACGCGGTGAGAAGATGGAATGAAGGACAAGGAAGGTACCGGTGGATCAGCGAAGCTTGAGCACGCCGGGGATGCCGCCAATGGAGCGAGGTAAGGAGCTGGGGGGAGAAAGAGAGCGCGGGTTGGTAGGGCGAAGGAGGAGGCACAGGCACGTGTGGTTGTACCGTGTCAGGCACTTACCGGGAGAAATGGAGAGGAGGGGGTGGTGATAATCGGCAGAATGGATGGGGTCAAATGAATTGGTGGAGCCCCGTAGGGTCTCGTGGAATGAGTGGTTCGTTAGAGGCGGCCCCTAGGAGAGCTAGCACCCGGTCAATGGGTGAAAAAATAGCGTGAAATGGGCCACGTGAAGTGGCTGTAGAAATGCTGGCTTACCCGGTATAATGGCATGTCCGGGTGAGCTGGAGGCTGAAAAAGAAGGACCGGGATTAGGGACACGAGGGCCCGTGGAGAAGACCAATGCAACAGACGCTTAAGGCGGGTCAGGACTTCCCCGAGAGCTGGTCATGCAGCGGGGGCCTGTGGACAGGCAGAGTCCTGGCGGGTAAAACTTGGGTCGGAGCCCCGATCCACAGGGAGCCGTCGGGTTTGATCGGCTGAAGTTGGTCGGCAAGTGAGGCGGGTATTGTAAATATTGCACATCCATGGTGGCGCAAGCGGATCGCTGGCTGGTGCAGCGAAACTGACGATTTCTACAGATGCTTCAGTTTCTTGTAAATCTGCGCCAAAGTCTCTTCAAAATTAAAAAAGCGTATTTCATTAACGTGTTTCACCTTAGTAGTGCATCAGATTATGTCAGTGCTCTCAAATGTATTTTTTTTAAAGTGACAGTTTTCAAAATGAATATAGAAACAGTCATGCCTCCTTCCAACCTGGCAACCAAGCCAATAATGAACTAAGAGGCCAGTTAGTTATCATGAGGAACCCTCTGGATAGATGGACAACATTATAGTTTAATAAACTAAATACAAGAGAAAGATTTATACAACATATTTCTTGCCAACATGTATTTTAAGGTGCTGCTATATGTCAAAGTGAACAAAAAGGAGGCAACGGGATATTAGACAATTGCCTATGAACACAAAATTTGGTCAAGTGGGGAAGCCATGATTAATCCCAGGTTTTATGGTTTCACGTTGTGCAATTCCATTTCATTCCAATTCAATAATAATAAGTTTCTTCCTTTTCACACTTAACTCTCCCAAGGTAGTGATACCAAATAGAGAAGGCTTACCCACGGTGCAGTAGAGAGATTGCGACTCAGATACAGCATAACAAAAAGCCCCACTGCCACCTTGCTGGCATCAATGCGGCCCTCGGGCACACCACAGACCTTACTTTGTGGCCCCTGGGAAAATGTTTGCAAATATCCATGTTCTTGATAATATACCCAGTATACTCCAGGGTTTCCACTTGGCCATACACAGACTCAATCAGAGTTCTGTTTTTGATAATACCTACACTGAAGTATTTAGTTTTTCAATATTTGATACCCAGCCACTTGTGCTCAGATCTATTGGGCTGTCCAAACGTGCACCAATACCTCTGAGAAAATAAGTCTGTGGGTAAACACAGAATAGCCAACTTGAGGCCTTGTGCCTTTTTCTCTGGCGCCTCTCCCCAAGAAATAGGTGTAGTAACTAGTAAGCATACACCATGCTTAACCGGAAGGTTTACGAAGACTGCAGAGGAAAAAATACTTTCAATGTAAAATAACTTTGTCCCTAGGGCACCATGTTATTCATATGCTAACATTTTATTGTTTGAGCACTATATTTGTGTTTCAAATCATCCCTCAACTATGTGAGTCCGGATGTGTCATGACCATCTGTTTTCTTCTCTTCATAGCATTTATTTTCTCACACTTCCACTGGAATTTAGGAGGAAATTTCAAACTATCCAGTAAAGCTGTAATAAGAAAAAGCTGATCATTGTCCGTTATTTGGGTTACTCAGCATGTGCCTCTAATCACTGAAAAAGGGTCCAGTAATTACTAGTTGCTAAGTGGTGATAAACGGAGATGGCCTAAAAATACTGCACATCTCCCATAAATATGGCCTTCACCCTCTATTTCTCTGCCAGAGGAAACCCGAGGTAATGGCCGCTTGAAACAATATTTCCACCAGCTACTTCCCAACATGTCAAGACATGTTCACAATGTTGTATAAATGATTGCTGGTGATGTTTCTCAGAGACAAGCCAATGCTTCCATATTTTCTGGACATGTTCTACATTGTGATCCTATTATTTTCAAAGCTATATCATATAATGAACATTAAGATTAAGTGTAATCACCCTTGTCCTACAGTATCTGAAATAAATCTGGATAGTTTGAGGCACTAAGTTTGGTGCCTCAAAGGTTGTAACTTAGTTATGCAATTGGGGTGCAATTATACCAGAGGCATTGAAACACCAGTAGTTAACTTCGGTGCCCTTAAGTCACTAACTGCACCAGGACCATTGGGAAAAAAGGCCCACATGCATTGTAGGTCATACGCTGTATAGAAAAGATGAGTTGCGAGTCTTTTGTTGAACCTGAAGCAGTCACCTTCAGTTCTCATGTGTAGAAACAACATTGCAAAAGTGAGTACTGGGTGTTGAGAGACGTTACCAAATCTTTTATGTATTTCTTTACAGATGGTAGTGTATTCCGAGTATCACATCTTAGGGGTCGATTCCGATCCCATAAGGAAGCCCTTCCCAGAGCCGTCCGGAGCTGTAGCCTCCGACCCACTCCTACTGGAAGCCACGTCTTCCAAACGACGAAGTACGATGCTCAAAATCACTTACTTACCAAATGACTCAGTCACTTCAAATCCGTCTCCATTTTCCAAACGAGAAGACTCTATAAACGTTGAATGGAGTCGAACGGAGGCATATTCCCAGCCTGATTACGACCGGCCAAGTACGATGCGTACTTCCCATGCGCTGAATCTGTCGCCACTACCCACACGTCAGAGCATTTGGAGGAGGAGTATTTCAGCTCCGATTAGCGCCACAGCACGATCCCTGCGAACGAGACAGTGCAGCCATGTATCCTATCACTCACGTCATACCCATACTCTACGCGTACGGCCAATACTACAACCCTAACCAACGCCGTCGTCACAGATGGTAAGTCAGACACCTACCACACACAAAATGCTACTACCCTGTGAAAGGCAACATAACTCACAGCTTGTGCGAAACCACAGTCACTATTGTGGTGGGGGGAATACCTGCAGCATTGTCTCCCCCATAGGGGGGTGGATGGCTAACACCACCAGCATTGTTTACCCTATAGGGGGTGGATGGCTAACACTACTAGCAATCTAATGCCCATAGGGGGGATGGATTGCTAACACTACCAGCAATCTAATGCCCATAGGGGGGTGGATGGCTAATACTACCAGCATTGTCTACTCTGTAGGCGGGTGGATGGCTAACACTCCAGGCAATCTAATGCCATAGGGGGGTGGATGGCTAACACTACCAGCAATCTAATGCCCATAGGGGGGTAGATGGCTAACACTCCCAGCATTGTCTACCCTATAGGGGGTGGATGGCTAACACTACCAGCATGGTCTACCCTATAGGGGGGTGGGTGGCTAACACTCCCAGCAATCTAATGCCTATAGGGGGTGGATGGCTAACACTACCAGCAATCTAATGCCCATAGGGGGGGGTGGATGGCTAACACTACCAGAATTGTCTACCTATAGGGGGTGGATGGCTAACATTACCTGCATTCCCAGCAATCTAATGCCCATGGGAGGGGTGGATGGCTAACACTACCAGCAATCTAATGCCCATAGGGGGGGGGTGGATGGCTAGCACTACCAGCATTGTCTACCCTATAGGGGGATGGATGGCTAAGACTACCAGCAATCTAATGTCCATAGGGGGGGTTTGATAGCTAACACTAACAGCATTGTCTACCCTATAGGGGGGTGGATGGCTAACACTACCAGCAATCTAATGCCCATAGGGGGGTGGATGGCTAGCACTACCAGCAATCTAATGCCCATAGGGGGGTAGATGGCTAACACTCCCAGCATTGTCTACCCTATAGGGGGTGGATGGCTAACACTCCCAGCAATCTAATGCCCATAGGGGGGTGGATGGCTAACACTACCAGCAATCTAATGCCCATAGGGGGGTAGATGGCTAACACTCCCAGCATTGTCTACCCTATAGGGGGTGGATGGCTAACACTACAAGCATGGTCTACCCTATAGGGGGGTGGGTGGCTGGCTAAACTCCCAGCAATCTAATGCCTATAGGGGGTGGATGGCTAACACTACCAGCAATCTAATGCCCATAGGGGGGTGGGTGGCTAACACTACCAGAATTGTCTACCTATAGGGGGTGGATGGCTAACATTACCTGCATTCCCAGCAATCTAATGCCCATGGGAGGGGTGGATGGCTAACACTACCAGCAATCTAAAGCCCATACGGGGGTGGATGGCTAACACTACCAGCATTCTCTACCCTATAGGGGGATGGATGGCTAAGACTACCAGCAATCTAATGTCCATAGGGGGGGTTTGATAGCTAACACTAACAGCATTGTCTACCCTATAGGGGGGTGGATGGCTAACACTACCAGCAATCTAATGCCCATGGGTGGGGGGATGGCTAACACAACCAGCAATCTAATGCCCATAGGGGGATGGATGGCTAACACTACCAGCATTGTCTACCCTATAGGGAGTGGACGGCTAACACACCCAACAATCTAATGCCCATAGGGGGTGGATGGCTAATACTACCAGCAATCTAATGCCCATAGGGGGTGGATGCCTAACACTACCAGCAATGTGGAGACAATATGGGGTTTGGGAGGATAACCCCCTGAGCAATGTGGAGACAATATGGGGTTTGGGGGGCTAACCCCCCCAGCAATGTGGAGTCAATATGGTATTTGGGGGACTAACCCCCCCAGCAATGTGGAGACAATATGTGGTTTGTGAGGATAACCCCCCCAGCAAAGTGGAGACAATATGGGGTTTTGGGGGCTAACCCCCAACAATGTGGAGACAATATGGGGTTTGGGGGGCTAACACCTCAGCAAAGTGGAGTCAATATGGGGTTTGGGGGGCTAACCCCCAGCAATGTGGAGTCTATATGGGGTTTGAGGGGCTAACCCCCCCAGCAATGTGGAGACAATATGGGGTTTGGGCGAGTAACCCCCCTACAATGTAGAGGCAAATCTGGGGATTGTGGGGGTCAAATACCCACAGCATGGCATAATCATAAGGGCTGTGGGGGGCAAACCCCCACACGCAAGTCTGAGATCATTTGTGTGTTGGGGGCCAGATACCCACAGCAGCGCACAGGCAAGCATTTTGGGGGCTGTTACATACACACAGCTATGTGTAGCCAATTTGGTGTTTGGTGGGGTAAACACTCCCAGCAATGTGTAATTGGACAATGTATTATTTTACCAACAAAAATGCATCAATACACACATTTGGAGTACAAGCTGCTGCAAAAACTAAATATTCTAAGCCAATTCTCACTTTTAATTAAATGCAGTCCCACACTGTGGTATTATTGTTGACTGGCTAGTTTAAAGAATGGCCAGAGTCGAGATGTTGGAGGCCCAGGGCCAGAAGAAAAAAAAGAAAGAAGAGCAGCCTCCACTCAATGCCCCTCAAATGCAGGTGAAACACACGGGTGCTGATGCACACAGGCAACAGGCCAGACACACACATTAGATCAATTTCAACATGTGTGTGTAAGCTGTGTCAGCCTGGTATGACACACATGACTGGGGTGCAGAACTCCACTGAGCCATATGTGTGTTGAGTCCAATCTGGAAGTGGCCTGGACCGGCCTTCGATTGGCAATGTGGTCAATCAGGCATTTGTCGATAGCAGGTGCACCAGGGTCACCTGCGGCACAAGCTGTGGGTGGCCTCCAACAACCACAACAAGAGACTGACTCACTTCCAAAGTCCCCACCTGTTGTGTAGTTCCTATAAACCTATATAGGATCTGAGCGTTTAGACAACATACACTGTAGGATTGGTGTCCGTTCTGATTCTAGACACCCCCACCGGGTATGTTAGCCTGTATACCAGCTAGCTCACAGTGCCACTAGAAATCCCTCTTACCAAGGAGAGAATAGTTCTTGGCAACAATCGAACATGACAACCCTGATCCCTCAGGATCGTGGAAACAGTACGATACTTTTCGCTCAGTCACTCGTGCTCACTTCGTCTCAGAGAGATACATAGAATAAATGGTGGGGACGTTTTTCAATAAGCATTTATTGAACCAGCGTCATTCCAGTGTAAAATAGGTGTGCTGAAACAACCATTAGACAGAAACAGATATAAATGATCGTGAGCACCAACAGAGTAAAAGGATGGTAGATTTCTACCATAGTGCTAAAACAATGAATAGAGGCAAGTATAAAAATACATGACAATAAAATGGGTACTCCTACGATGCGACCCTAACTAGATGTACCTAAGTGTACCTAGCATGTATGTGGGTATAAAAGCCAAGAATCCCTCTATGATAAAGTCAACCCCATTACCTGAAGTGAGAGACTGTGAGACCCCTTCTTGGTCTCGAGTTGGACACCCCGTGAGGGATGTCAGACCCGGGGAGCTGGAGTGTCTGCATGCAGGAACCTCAGCGTCTCGCGTCAGTGTGTCAGCATGGAAGTCCTTTTCTCCTCTCCCGCCTCAGCAAAGATATGGTGTTTATATACCCAATGTGGTACCCCCAGGGGATATACCTTGCTGTGTCATGTCGGACTAGGATGACGGAAGGAAAGAACCTTATACATAGTTATAATGCAGGAGATGGCAGTCCTACTGTGATTCCAAGAATCCTCATGCATAATGAATGAGGCTAGTTTTCAGAGAAAACCCCATGTCAGTTAGGCATTACCGTAACTAGGTAAAAGGTCAGTACTGAGAACCGTTATGTAGTGTAATGTCAGGGAAATGGTGAAAGGTCGGGTTGCTACCTAAGCCTATATCGGGAACCTGTATGAAACATAACACACCAGGCCACAGTACTGTGGTGGCAGTATCTGGTCTGCTGATCAGCTGTGCTGCAAATTGATGATGTCGGACAGACTTCAGAGCAGACACTCTGCTGCGCCCTGTGTCACTTGCCTTGCAAGTAGCAGTGTCTTCTCACATACCCGAACATGACTTACAGGGCATGGCAGGTGCAGGGAGGCTGTATTGGAGGTAGGGGCCTTCGGGGAGCAAAGTCTCTATTGGCCATACTACCCCCGCCCCCTTTGATCAGCAGCATTGTGCCTCATTGAAACCACCATTGACTTGTGACATCCCAGAGGCCACCATGACAGCGAAGATCAGGGAATGTATGGCAAGAACTCCATGAGTGCCTAGGCATCACTGTGATTCTAATCTTAACATGTATCCATAGCATGTTGAGTATGACCAATGAGGGAATGTCAGCATCAGGTAGGTACACCCAGCACGCTACATACTAGGAGAAACACACATTTGACGGTGGTTCAGGAAGTGCCAGACCTACACATATGTATGTGACACATAGTCCAACCATTCGTCTAACACAACACACACTCAAACATCGCAGGGCAACAGGAGTACACATACTCACAGAAGGATTACATTGTGATAAGTCGATGTACACTGAAGCACAGAGGTTACCAGACCCAACAGCATACAAACTATAAAATATAATTCATGAACCTACCACTACAACAAACCAGAAGTGTTTGTGTCACAGTTGTCAGAGCCACATGACAGACTATGTTCCTACATACAGTTTGGAAAATCATAGGACCAACAACAATGTTAGAGACAGTCACCATGTGTGTTGTGGTGGTGCTGCACACAACTCTAAATCAGAACATGTACACTGTCAACTTTGGTGCATGTCATTCACAGTAAGTCTGTACAAATCTACAAAAGCTGAAGTAAGTGCAGCTAATGACTAATGTCATTTTGATAATGCAGATTGTGTACTGCAGAAAACTTGGATGACTAATGAGTCACCAGACAGAGGAAACACCAGCAGGCTTTGGAGGCTCCAATGCACTGCCAAATGTGTAATAGGGGTCAATCTGTGGCTCACATACACTATCCACATAGCTATCCGCAAGATAGTGTAAAAGGCTACATCTTGTGAGGATAGTGGACATGTGCAGAATGAAATCTGTCTTCGCCACATTTTGTACTTCATCACTGTATCAAAATCCATTAATCTGTAAAGGTGACCCACAAGAAAGACACATGTACCTCAAGCTCATGGGCAGGGTACAAAGTTCTGATTGTGAGCCCTCATGTACACCTACAAGTCCCACCTTTGCCATACCAGATGATAGCTACCAAGAAATTGACAATGCCAACACCTATGGAAATGTGTGAACTGTTCCAGTGTCACTTATGAGTTTGCTCACAGTGCAGAGTGTTGTCCTCAGCACAACCATAGATGTCATCACAATGAGTCCACTCCACTGGTGCCCCAACATCTTGGCCATTCAAAGTCAGACTGCCAAGAATATCCATGTGTGTGTAGTCTACTGCCAAGTGTGGTGATGCGTGTCTGGACTAGTCTGAGCACAGGTGGCATACCAACACAGATCCTTGCACATTCACTTGAGGTGCCAATAACACCCTAAGCAATAGAATACCAGCCAATGTTCCAGCATCATGACTAAACATCAGAAGCAAGGACCACCTCCATCCCAGGGCATCATACAAGGGCATTGTTGACTAATCAGTGACCACTACTGACTACAAAGGGTAACTTGTCACTCATGCCCACACACGACTCACACAAGCCAAGGCTAGGTGGAGGCTACTCCTCCTGTGATGCCAATAGGTTTAGCACACACCAGTGTCCTCAAAGAAACCATCACAACAATCATCCATGTCATACTTTGTCAAATAACAAGCTTCAGCAAACACATAACACATCTACAGATTCACTCTGGCTACAGTTTCTGCACACTCACATATACATAATCTACTCATATGCACATGTCAACTTCAACACAAGGCCTGCATCAACTCAACATATGCAGGTATCACCCCTCCAACATCCAGGTCACAGCACATGCTCAACTCATTACTAACAGACATACAAGCATGTCACGAGCACCCTCTGTTTAATCTAAACGTAAAAGCATGTCTGACACACAAGCTCTGGCCCACTACACAAACCCTTACAATCTGAGTCATCCTCACTCACATGTGTGCTGCCCTCATCTCATTCACATATACACTGGCAGCACCACTATCCATCAGCATGTGCATAACAACTCTCACACGCATGACATGCACACAATGTACAGTACACATCCCCTCCTCCGCAGACGTCAAATGTGACATGCCAGATGGACAATTCCCATCACCAGTAGCACACTCAGTGATGCCTTGGACTGCACTCATGCCACAAGGTGCAGCATCACTGCACACCCTGACATGCACTCTCAACACATCACCACATCTCACAACAAGACACATACATGGCTCAATGGATGTGTACTCAGCCCTTTGCATATCACCACATACCCACTCATATCTACACAAGTCCAACCACTTGTCACTTGAGTAAAAGCTCCATCTGCAGAATCAAACACAACATACTACAACTCGACAACACCTCACATATCACCATCCGGCACCCATTATCACACTACTGGTGTACATACCTTCACAAACACTTGTCAACTCTGTCACATATGACTATTTAAACCTTGTCTCAATATGGCCCAGTCACATCCACATAAGACTTCCATGAGCAAGAACACCATGGACTCATGCACAGTATCAACAAACCTCACTCATCAATGAGACAGGTGACCTGCTGCACATCACAAACCTATTCTGCATGCCCATCATAAACTGTTGCACTTTGCAACACTTGCACTATGTTAACATATGGCAGCAATACCTATGTGCAAAGGTGAAATTAAAACAGGGAAGCTTGGCAGATTCATGTCACCTTCAGGGCCCAAAATGATATGGATCATGATACCCTGCAACTGTAAACTATGCGGACTTGTATACATACTGTAATAGGTTACATACTCCATGGACCACATGCAGTCCATGACATAACAACCTCATTCTATACCCACCACAAGAATTGTACATGAGTGAAATTTGACTTATAAGCAAGTTGTGGGACACAGAAATCAACAATGAGAAACTTCAAACATGCTTTATCTAGCATGAAAATGCAAACATTTTAAAATCAAACAAGGCCATTAGCCAGTCCATATTTTTCCAAGTCTTTAAGGAGGTCAGGGGTAATCCCCCTCCATCACGTGCCTGCACTCTAAGCACAAGGGGACACCTCCCCTGGGAGGGGCATCTGAGGGCATGCCAGGCACCAGTCGGACTGGACTAGGGAAGACTGTGTTGGGTTGTGGGAGGGATGGGATCCGGAGGGGTGTGTGGGTCCACTGCAGTGGATGGGCCAGATTGAGGGTGTGGAGGGTCCACTGCAGTGGATGGGCCAGATTGAGGGTGTGGAGGGTCCACTGCAGTGGATGGGCCAGATTGAAGGGGGAGGGTCCACTGCAGTTGTTGGGCTAGATTGATGAGGGTGGGGGTCCACTGCAGTGGATGGGCCAGATTGAGGAGTGGGGGGGGCACTGCAGTGGTTGGGCCAGATTGAGGAGGGGGGGTCCACTGCAGTGTCAGTTTCAGACTGAGGGGGGCAATTGGAGGGGGAATGTTTGTGGGAAAGGGGGAGGGGCTGGGCCTGACTATCTTCGGGATCGTGTATTTCTGGACAGTAAAACCTTTAATGGCGATGGACTCTGGATCTTTGGGAGGGGGGGCCTTGGATTGGGATGACCTTTTTTGCCAGGGGAAGTATGGGTCGGTGGTTTTGGATTGGGGACTCCAGGGGGTTTTTCAGATGGGGGATTTGGGCTTTTCCTCTTTGGGGGGTGGGGCCAGGTTTGGATGTCAGGTCGGGGGGGGTTCCTCTTCCACTTGGGAAGGGGGACAGATGGGTCTTTGGGGAAGAGGCCAAGGTCACAGAGGAATAGCTTCTGGGCAGAGGGGGTGCAGGAGAGTCAAGGGTAGGGGTTGTGGAGACAGGGATCTGAGGTATGCGGAGTGCCTGTGGATGCATGTTTGTCAAGTTTCAGCCTCTCCCTGGTGTGTGTGCTGTCAGTCCCCTGAGTGTGCGTGCGTGTGTGTTTGGAGTCGTGTGTGTGTGGTTGTGTGCTGCATGTGGATGTTTATGTGTGTGCACATGCATGTTTGCGTGTGCTTGGGTAAGGTAGGGTAGTTGGGACTGTGGATGGGGAAGAGGAAGGAGGGGTGAGGGACTGCTGGAACAGGGACACTGCAGCCATCAGTGTGGAGGCCCGTGCCTGGTTTGATCTCTGTAGGGCAGACATGTCCGAGTGGATGCCCTCCATGTATGACACCAATTGTGTCAAAAGAATGGTATGCGCATGGAGGACATTCAGCATGGATGTCTGCCCCACATGGATCCGCTTCAGCAAATCCACGGCCTCCACACTCAGGGCAGCAGGGGGTGCAGTGCCTGGCCCAAAGGAGACAGGCTCCCCTACATTGGAGCGGCCACGGACACTGGGCATGGGAGCAGCTGGGAGGGTAGAGATGGTGATGGTGGTGGACTCTGCTGTAGTTTGAACCAATCCTGGCTCACCCACCACCACCACAGTCATCACTGGAATTGTAATCTTCGGCAGCTCCTTCTGATCGTGATGTGAAGCTGCCCTCAGTGTGGCTCCCCTCACCCTCCGTGCCACTAGGTCCCTCATCCTCCTCCTCACTAGACCCAGTCTGGCGAGCTGCTTCCAGCTTGGTCCGTGGCACTGCCTCATCCGGTAGCCGGTGCTGATGCTGTTAACAAGAATGCCAAAGAGATTCACATGAGTCATCCGCATGTACTTGACACATGGGTATCATCACAAATCATCACAGAGCAAGCATATACATCATTTTGACTGCAGCTTTCTACTCATTACACATAAGTGTATATGGCACTTGCCAGTCGGCAAGTTAACCATGGTTCACAGACACATGATATCATGGTCAACATT
Source organism: Calotriton arnoldi (assembly GCA_963921515.1). Lineage (NCBI taxonomy): Eukaryota > Metazoa > Chordata > Amphibia > Caudata > Salamandridae > Calotriton > Calotriton arnoldi. The sequence continues at coordinate 66,147 of CAWUFW010021991.1, read as the reverse complement.
GATTAGATCATTGTCAAAGCCCACAACCACACTGTCAACTCCTACACTACATAGCATGTGGTATGATTTCTAATGCTCCTGACGGTCTTGTGTCATTACATACCTGTTTCATCTCCTGCAAGGGAATCTTGAACTGACACTGCAAATGGGATGCACTCATTTGAAATGTGTCACGGTAAACATTCTTCCATCCCCAGTCTTCAAATTTGGAAGCCATGGCTATGGCATAACTGGGAAAATGTTCAGCCTGCAATACAGTAGGCTTCCATAGTCAGTGAATGACTCATTTCACACAGATAACAGTGATAGTGGTCATTTGTCCACTGTCTTTGGTCCTCTGCTGTCAGGTCACACATCTGAATCCCATTTTGTAAACCACAAGGTGTTAGGCCTAGATAGGATGAGAGACACTTGGCCCACTGTCTTATGTCAACCATGGACAGTTTTTGTGGGATTCTCCTGTCATGCACATTGTATACAGTCCAACTGTTACATATTTGCATAATGTCAAACACAATTTGAAGACCAATGACTGCATCATTACAAGGCTTCATATGGTACACTATGCCACAGGCCTGTCTGGGTGCACCATCTGTATAGACTAGTAGTCCAGAACCTCAACATCACATGATTCTAGTCACCACTCTGTACCAATCCTGTCCAGACTACTTCAGTCTACAACTTTGGCTGCCAAGTCTGCATGTCCCTTATAACGGTTACCTCTTCTGGCAGTGGCAGACGCGTCGGTTGGTGACCCCCACTGAGCAAACTGTCCGTGCGATGGTCTGCCACATCTTGACCTTCTGATGGGAGTCGACCTGTGAGGATGACATGGTGACAGTCCCTTAATTCACATGCTACACATTTCAGAGTCACATAGTTTAACACATTGTTCAGGTAAGATTGCAAACAATGTCTAAGGGGTGAACAATTGGCATTATGGGCAGTTGTTCTGTGTGCAATGATCCCTCCATCCCATGTGAACAGTGCTCAGAAGTCAACACCACCCAGTACACACACCTCTACAGCAGCGTACCTGCCCAGAACACAATTCTACACACACCAAAACTTACAGGAACTCTGTTTGCATGCTTACACTTGAGATTCCCAATGCTAACAGTGCACGTTTTTGCACATGTCCAATGAAAAGGCAGTGGAATCATCACTCACCTGCTCCTCTGGTTTGCCGTACAGCTAGCTGTACAGTGGAAGGAGGCTGTCCAGCAGTGCTTGGTTTTCTTCTTCAGTGAAGGCTGGGGCCCTGTCCACTGTAGGTGCCATGGTAGCTCTCAGAGGATGTGGAGACAGCAGCAGAGAGATGGGGAGATGCAGGCGATGTGCAGGTAGTGCAGGCAAGTGAGGTCTGTAGGGAACAGACAGAGTTTTATCTGTACAGCATTGGCGGTCTCTTTTCCATGCGGACAAAGCGATAGGTCCGACTCGGTCTCATTATCCGAATCCGTCCAATCCATAACATTGCTAGCATATGATACGCCTACCGCGAAGTTCAAAACACCCTCATCTTCCCTCTATAGACTTAGATACATTGGTGATGGAAGGTTACTGAATCTTTTTGCACGCGAATCGGACCCGAAACGCGCGTCTGTCACCATGACGACCAACATCCAATGGGTGCAACAGACTCGGTTTGGATGCGGCTACTGTGTCCTTTGAATACTCACCTGCGTCATTCACCATGACGACCAACAGCAAATGGGTGCGACGGACTCAGTTCGGATGCGGCTACCGCGTCCTTTGAATACTCACCCGCGTCTTTCACCATGACAACCAACAGCAAATGGGTGCGATGGACTCGGTTCGGATGCAGCTACTGCGTCCTTTGAATGCTCACCTGCATTGTTCACCATGACGATCAACAGCAAATGGGTGCGACGGACTCGATTCGGATGCGGCTACCTCTTCCTTTGAATACTCACCCGCGTCGTTCACAATGACGACCAACAGCAAATGGGTGCGACGGACTCGGTTTGGATGCAGCTACCGTGTCCTTCCAACATCAGTCGGCAGGGCAGACACTAGTGCAAATAATGATGTTCTTGTGCATTACATGTGTGGAGGCAGTGTTTTCGGGATATCTTGTACATTTGAATTGATAGCTCACATTCCAATGATGAGCTAACCTTGAGGGGCACACAACACACTGTTTGTGAGTCCCATTACAACATTGAGGGTACACTTCTCAGATTACCCTACTAGGCTTGGTCACAGTCCTAGGGGATAATTTGTGAAAATATGTTTTGGCTGCACATATTCACTGCTTTGGTGGACTGTGTGACCCACTGTGCATTGGGGGAAGTTTCTGACTGGGACTCTGCTGTGTCTGAGTCATGTACAACGCTGAAAATGTTCACATTTTGTACCGTGACATTTAGCTGCCACATCAGCTTGTGTATGTTATGTGAGTTGCTGTTGTGTGTTTGTATCCCAGGCTTACGTGGATGATTGCAATCCTAATGCCACCCCTACATTGGAGATGTTTACTGTATGTGATTGTACATGCTTGTCAGACAAGATATCATGACAGTGTCCAACCTGTGACAGTGGTGTGCAGGTTTCTCTTGGTGACCCACTGTGCATTACCTAATCCTATTGTGTGTACCTTTCAAACATGTGATGGCAGTCACAAAACCATTTCTTGTATAATGTGTTTGCCATGTTGTTGAGTATGTGATGGTTGCTCACATGTACGGTGACAGTCACTAGTGACTATTTACTTTACAGCACTGACACTGCTGTGTAACCATAGTTTGCTGACATGTCTGGAAAGGGAAATAATGCTGTGCTTTGTATCTAAGGGAGCACAATTAATTGCTGCGAGCATGAAAGGGAGAACAGGGAGACAATAATTTGCAGAAACATAGAGAGACTTTTGTATATATTTCTGCATATATTTAAAGACAAACAAAGCACTGTGTTACATTGAATGGCATGTAACCTGTGTTATACTGTGCACAAGTGCTTGTGAAATGGTGAACGGCGCAAGTGCCACATGAGGAAAGTATGTACAGCGGACAAGGGGCGCAAACAAAACAAATTATATATACAAGGTGTATTCATAGTATTGCCCATTCAATGAATGCAAATAATACAAGTTAATTTAAATGGGCAATCATGAGAAAGGTGCTGTAATTTCGCTGCAGAAGTTGACTGCATTTCGGCCTGTACGTGGTGGACTGAAGAATACTCAATAAGGGAGTGCTGGAAGAAGCTTTATTACGTTTTAAAGTGCAGAAAGGAGATGGTAGTGTTTGTAGATGAAGTTGTCAGAAGTAAATGCACAGTTATTTGAGTCCAAAGTCCAACTAAGACCCTCCATCCAATGTGGGAGAGTTAAGTGAGAGTCATCAAAGTTAACGCTTGGCACACAATGGAGGGTATAAGGAGCAGGTTTTCACTTCCTGGGGGTGATGCGTAGCCATCGGTCTCTCATGTTGTCTTCCTCGGCAAACGACCCTTTTTCTTGTTCTCGGGGGGGGGGGCCTCAGGTGCAGGCAGCGTCGGCGATGCAGGGGGTGCTCTGCCAGCGTCCGCATCACTCCCTGTGGCAGGTGCAGATGTTGATACACCTGATGTTGTGGGCACACAGGGAGGTGTTGACATGTTGCTGGCAATCTGACGGAGGCAGGTGAGAATGTCCCTGTGCACCGCCATCAGGTCTTCATTTTTTTAAAGGTATTTCTCCACTTTAGCATAATGGGATGCCTGCTGATCTTGCATGGTCCTGAGGATCCCAACTACCTGGCCAAAATTCCCCATGCAACCCTCATAGGCATGGAGGATTCTGGATAGGTGTGGGTCATCTGCAGCATCAGCACCAGCTGCATGTTGGTGCATGTCCCCACGGCCCCTCCGACCACCCCAACCCATCCGAGCAGGACCAGTTGGTGCTGGGACAGTCACCACAGAGCCTCCTTCCTCGTTGACAGTGGTGGTGTTGTCCGCCAACTCCAGATTGCCCCGTGTTGCTGTGCTTTCGGTGTTGGCTCAGGCTGGTGTGTCTGTGAGGGTAGGGGTCAGCTGTGTGTTGGGTGTTGAGGCGGGAGGGGTCTTAGAGGATGCCGGTGTTACTGCTACTAGTGCTGTGGTCTGACCCACACCTGATGGGCCAGGTAGTTCATCGTCGTCCGAAGTATGTTGAGAGACCTCAACGCCGGAGAGCTCAGGGCTGACCAGAGCCTGGGACTGGCTGTCCTGGTTTGTTGCTGAGGTGTTCCCAGCTTGCCCTGTGGGTACATGAAAGACACAATGATTGTTTTGATTGTCCTCAGCCCCTCATATCATTACCATGTCATTGTCTACTGAAGCTAAGGATGACTTGATGTCCAGAGTTTGTCCTTTCCCAGCAAGGTGGAGGAGTGTTGTCAATGGCCACATCTCCCATCATGCCCTGTCCCACACACACTTCTCCCAGCCAGCCCAAACAGCACACCTGTTTCTATGCTGTCCCTGAGAGTGAATGGAATTGTACTGGGAAGATGGCTGACCTGGAGACTGGTGTGGGGAGCACAAGGCCTTGATGGGAGTTGTGGGCAGAAACAAACAGGTCCCAGTGTCAGCCATCTTGCAAGTACATTTCCATTCACTTGCAGGGACAGCATAGTCAAAGGTGTGCTGTTTGGGCTGGCTGGGATGGTGTGTGGAGGACAGGGCATGATGGTAGACGTAGTCAGTGCAGACAGTCCTCCTCCCACCAAGCCAAACCAGGCCATCTGGGATTTTGATGTCCTGACAATGCATAAAGTGTACATTCAAGATGTCTGGCAGTGTGACCTGTTGTTTGCTTCTGCCCACAACTCCCATCAAGGCCTTGTGCTCCCCATACCAGTCCCCAGTGTCAGCCATCTTGCAAGTACATTTCCATTCACTTTCAGGGACTGCATAGTCCCAGGTGTGCTATTTGGGCTGGCTGGGAAGGTGTGGGGAGGACAGGGCATGATGGTAGACATAGTCAGTGCAGACAGTCCTCCTCCCATCAAGCCCAACCAGGCCATCTGGGATTTTGATGTCCTGACAATGCATAAAGTGTACATTCAAGATGTCTGGCAGTGTGACCTGTTGTTTGCTTCTGCCCACAACTCCCAGCAAGGCCTTGTGCTCCCCACATCAGTCCCCATTGTCAGCCATCTTGATAGTACTTTTCCACTCACTGTGAGGTAAGCACAGTTCAAGGTGGGCTTGTCGGGCCATGTGGGAGGAGGAGTATTTACACTGAATTCAACTCCCATCAGGCCCTGTCCCACACACACTCCTCCCAGCCAGCCCAAACAGCACACCTGGGACTATGCTGTCCCTGCAAGTGAATGGACATGTACTTGCAAGATGTCTGACAGTGTGACCTGTTATTTGCTACTGCCCACAACTCCCATCAAGGCCTAGTGCTCTCCACACCGGTCCCCAGTGTCAGCCATCTTGCAAGTACATTTCCATTCACTTTCAGGGACTGCATAGTCCCAGGTGTGCTGTTTGGGCTGGCTGGGAAGGTGTGTGGAGGACATGGCATGATGGTAGACGTAGTAAGTGCAGACAGTCCTCCTCCCACCCAGACCAAATAGGCCACCATGAACCATGCTTCCCTGACAGTGAGTACAACTTTACATTCAAGATGTCTGACAGTGATGCCTGGTATTTGTTTTGACCACAACTCCCATCAGGGCCTTGTGCTCACCACGCCCAGTGTCAGCCATCTTGCCGGTACTTTTCCACTCACTGTGAGTAAAGCATAGTTCCAGATGGGGTTGCTGGGCTATGTGGGAGTGAAGGAAGTGGCCCGATTAGGGCCACCCGGGTCTCTCACGACCACCTCTCAGCCTTCCATACAAAATAAAGAGTCGGTGTGACAGTAGAGAATACAAACCAATATCTGTTTATTTCAAGTACACTCAGTGTGGAGCCCTGTCTGCCCAGTCGCTAGGAGTGCTGCAGAGGGACTAACATCAGCAAGCATAAAGATACATTATGTACATTTCAGAACCAATAAAGGCACGCCCATAATGGAATTTTTCAGACAGATGCAGCTGAACAAAGGAGTACAGAAGATAAGTTTCGATTCTGAGGCCGGGCACACACTGTCTACTACTCAAGGTCGTTCTGCCCGAGCCCGCCACTAGATAAGTGGGAGAAGGCCTCTATCTAGCTGGAAAGGTGTGTGCTAATAAGAACAGTCTATTCATTAGTGAAGCAAAACCCAACCTCGGGGAAGGGAAACTTAACAGAGGCTTTTTCTCAGAATCCACAAAAAGTTAGTTTCGATTATGACTCAAGATGGCGCTTACATAGAAACTGGTGCCGCGAATGCTAACTTACGTAAAACAATGCGCAAACACAAATTTTTCTATTCTAACAGACCCTCTTTTTAGCATGAGCTAAACATTTTCTAGTAATAACAAAAAGCATATATAGCAATAAAACAAAAATCATGAGTAAACTTCTTAGGATCACTCCATATTGTCAGCATCATGCCCTCATCTATCTGCATGAGGTCATCTATTTCTTTCTGGATCATAATTGTAGCATTGGTGTCATGAATCGATATTTTCCTCTTAGGAGTGAGAAGGGGGGTGCAAAAAGAACAACAGAAGGGAAGGCATTGAACAAGAACACAGCAAGAGACCAAGATCACAATGAAATAAATCACCTTTTCAAGGAGTCTACCCCAGCTGCAAAAGGAGGCCAACTCCAGTTCCCACTTTCCATTCCTTTAACATATTCTAGGATAACTAAAATGTGTTGGGAAATATTCTTTTCCATATTCGTGATCCCGACTACACACTGGTCTCCTACTACCGCGCACACACCACCACTCTTAGCTAGGATGAAATCGACTGCATATCTAGTCTGCTCGGAATATATTCGCATACTTTCCAAATGGGTGGTGATGTCACGCAAAGCTGCTACTGTGGAGTTAGATAATATTTGCAGCTTACATCCGAAGTATTCTCTAGCTTTCTCACCCCTGGCCATAGGCAGTACCACCAAATGTAATTATGGAGGAAAGAATGTATCCAAAAGTAATACCGTTACTATAATTATTGACTTCAAGATCTGACACTCCTTCACAAAATTCTTTGGTCAACGTTATTTTTACCCATCTTACTTTAGGCTCCACATGTTTGCAAGCTACACACAAGGGCAGCACCATCCCAAGTGCCTCATCATTTGTACCATTATGAATATTAGAATATGTCCCATTGGACAGAAAGAAGAAACCTGGGTGTGCATAAATCGGTCTATCATAGTCCACAGTAGAATTTTGGGAATTCCACCCTATGGTACTGGGGTCCTTTGGACTTCCCAAAGAGTACGTGCCCTTACGCAGTACTATCCCTGAACAATTGGCATACAATATAAAGTCAGTAAAATTGACAATTGGACAACATGCGGGGTAATAACCAGCTTCACGGGGAACTGTCAAATCCTTATACTGGTAATCTACCAAAGTGACATTCTGTTTTTCCATATAGAAGTTGTCGCAATAAGTGTTGTTATCACACCCCAGATAATCCATGCCTCGTGGCTTTCTATGATAGAGAAAAGGACCTGGATAGCCAAATCCAAATACTCCTTGCACTTCTAAGAAATCAGGAGACCGAGTATAGGTATAATTGACACTTGACAATGGGTATGCTGTCCATAGACTAGTGACAGATTCAGTAGGGTAACAAGCAGCCCTTCTTCAAAGAACATCTTGTGTGTATTTAGAATCACATTGCTTGGGACTGTACTTTTCTTTCGGACTTGAGGACCAACCTTATCCTTACTATGTATAGGTACTCTTTGATCACGTTCCAAAACCCATGATATCCCACACAAAATCACAAGAACAACACATATTACTTTTCTCTTTGTGGACCAAAATAAATGTGTGTAAACAGGGGGAATCACTGGCCGCTCCTCCTCAGCAACCAGTCTGCCAAACGGATACATGATGAATAATGGAAAAATAAAAAAAGGGGGGGCAAAGTGCAAAGAAATACACAAGTTCCCAGTGTCCATCAGAGAATCACTGGACAGGCTCCTATTGTTCATCAATATGTTGGTGCTCTTGAGAACCGGCAGTGGAGCTTGCTCTGTCCTAAGCACGTCAACCAGGATAATATACCTCCAAGGTATACGTCGATCTATCCTGTCCAATGTTCAAACAATGCACAAAACTCTAATCACCCTAAACTAACTCCGGTGGTACTATTAGCAAAGTACACCCTGACTTACACAGTCCATCCCTAACTAATCTTTCTTCTCTTTGTCCCGATGTTCATAATATTGAGACATATTCAAGATAACAGAAGGGGAAGAGGTGGACCAGGTACTTTCAGAAGCCTGTAAACGAGTCGCAATTTCGGGTAGTAAATTAGAAATAAACCTGTTGACAAACAACCGAACACCTCCCTCAATGGACAGGTCCTGCCCACTGTAATCCAAAAATATATCCTCAAACCGAGTAAAAAAATCAGACACACTCTCTTCTTTCTTTTGTCGACAAGCCGTCAACTTGTCCCAATCTACTTTCCTCAGCGGAATAAGAAAATGCATATATGTAATAATGCGTCCTGGCAAAGCAAGTATCTCTGCTCGGGGCTTATCACCTGGCTTTCGTTCCTGATCCCATCCTTTAATCACATCCCATGTACCATCCAACTCCGCAACATGATCCTGAGTATGAACATGCCTCCAAATATTAACCGGAACAAGAAGACCAAAAAACATTTCAATATCAGCAAGAGTCATTACCATCGAAGAGGCAGCTTCAGTCAGTTCCATATAATAAGCAGTAGGATTTTTCCTATGGTTGTGCAAATGAGCTTTAAGGGACAGAACCTCACTCCGTTTCCACGGAGTATAAACCCACTGTTCTTGGAAATGGGCCGCTACACCCCGTCTGGTGACAACACCATGCTGGTCTGTTAATTCTAGAATTTCTGGATGATATATAGGATGAACCTCTCGCATTGGAAACTGGGACACGGGGTAGGACTCTTCTCATGCAACCTGCCCCTATAGGCAACCAATGTAGTAATGTTCCCAAAAACTTGGCCTGGGTCCAAACCACTGGCATACACGCAATCTCTGATATTGAATAAAATTTGTGGCGCATCTACCCAAAATGTTGCTGCCAAAGGCCGATCAACATAGAGAACATATGTTTAAGAGCATGCTGCTGTATAAAAGGCTCATCATTTTTCATCACACTCCAAACATCCTCCACACTGAAGATGGGATTACGACCCCACTGCGCAGCCTGATTAGCTACTACCTTCTTCTCTTCATCCCCCACCGCAGACCGTACAAAAGGGCCCATGCGCTCACTAAATTTTGTCAAATCCCTGTCCTCAAATCCCCGCGACAGCGTCTCAGCACCCAATAATGCTGGGAGATGAACCATCAAAGATGGAGAGACAGCAGAAACACCAGGTAGAATCGTCGCAGGCGGGTGCACTGGGGGTGAGAGGGCTGGAGAAAGGGATGCCGAGACAATAGGTGTACTTGGTGTGCTAACAGTCACAGTTGCCACAGACAGCGACGGCACAGAAGGAGGAGGAAGTGCCGAAGCCACAGCTGTCGAGACAACAGCAGTCGATACAGGGACAGTGGGAACAGCTGTAACAGGCGGCTGTGATGGGACAGGGACAGTGGGATATATCCTTTGGGGGGCATATGGGGGCAGGGGGCGGGTGTCTAACAATTCCTCCACAAAAGTATCAGTTTCCTCCTGAGCCAAATACGATTTATCAACATGTAATCTAAATATCCTATCGTCACATTCAACTCCCTTTTCTTGCCTTTCTTTATCATATGCTACAGCTTTCTGAGTCAGCGTCTGTATCTTCCCTTTCCGTGCATATTTTTCCATTTTCAATCGTCTCTGCCTAGCTGCTTTCTGCCACGTTCTGAGGGAATCAAACATGGACTGTCTACTTCATCTCTTAAATAACTGTTCCTGTAAATACCCAATCTTTTGTTCATCGAAAAGGCCCGTCAACGGCCACTGTAACTCGGTATTTTCCCTCGTATACTTGTGCCATAATGTACTAAACATAATAGGGCCAAGACCATTCTTCACATACATATCAAAATTAGGGGTGCCTTCTGGAGACGCTGGCTGGGCTTATTCCAATCGAGCATCTGCAGAACAACAGCGACAGCACAAAGAAAACAACTTACTGACACCAGGCATTCTCAAAAGAAAACAAGTTCACTAGTTATGCCTGGCAAAATAATTGCAAGTGCTTTTATCCCAAAGACGGTCCTCAGACCGCACCAAATGCAAACCAAAATGGTACCATATCCACAAAGAACCAAAACAAACTCACCTGATATATGCAGGTAAAGCGAACTAATTCTCCACTGCTGTCTCTTCAGACCAAACGGTCAGATCCAAGGGTTTCGCCATATAGGACTCCAGTCGGGATGACAACTGGGCGAGGCACCGTCAGGTAGGACGGAAGGGGCAGCTGCGAGCAATCAATACTCCTCAAACAGGGATCCCTGAACCTCAGTCCGACCCGACGATAGCCTCGACCCCCCCCCGTCTGCGGAAGGGGATGGGTCACTCACCCAAAGGAGTCCCTGTTCGGGCGCCAACTGAAGGAAGTGGCCCGATTAGGGCCACCCGGGTCACTCACGACCACCTCTTAGCCTTCCATACCAAATGAAGAGTCGGTCAGACAGTAGAGAATACAAACCAATATCTGTTTATTTCAAGTACACTCAGAGTGGAGCCCAGTCTGCCCAGTCGCTAGGAGTGTTGATGAGGGACTAACGTCAGCAAGCATAAAGATACATTATGTACATTCAGAACCAATAAAGGCACGCCCATAATGGAATTTTCCAGACAGATGCAGCTGAACAAAGGAGTACAGTTGATAAGTTTCGATTCTGAGGCCAGGCACACACTATCTACTACTCAAGGTCGTTCTGCCCGTGCCCGCCACTAGACAAGTGGGAGAAGGCCTCTAGCTAGCTGGAAAGGTATGTTCACTAAAGGAACAGTCTATTCATTAGTGAAGCAAAACTGAACCTCAGGGAAGGGGAACTCAACAGAGGCCTTTTCTCGGAATCCACAGAAAGTTAGTTTCAATTATGACTCAAAATGGGACTTACATAGAAAATGGCGCCGCGAAAGCTAACTTACGTAAAACAATGTGCAAACATGAATTTTTCTATTCTAACAGGAGGAGGATTGTTATCTGTGACTCCAGCTTCCATGAGGACTGTGCCAACACCCACCTTTCCAGCCATCCAAACCTTCCTTCCTGTGACTCAGCTTCCCTGTGAGTGAGTGAACGTGTGCTGGCAAGATGGCTGACGCTGGTGACTGTTGTTTGGAGCACAAAGCTTTGCTGTGAGTTTGTTAGAAGTTTGTACATGTTATGACATTTTAAATGTACTCTGACATTGCAGGTATTTTGTTTGTCAAACTGGCATACACATCACATGCTCATTTGCTCCATAATGTTATGGCTTTGCTAACAGTGATTTGTATCTCTGTATCCTTGACAGAGATGTATGTGGAAGTGTAATTGATAACATAATTGTACAGTTGAGTAAGTACTCACCAGGCTCTGGTGCTCCTGGTATTCCACAGAGGCCCTCCGGCGGATGGATGGCATGAACCTTCTCCTCCCAGGAAGTGAAGTGCACGGGTGGTGCAGGAGGGCCACCGCCAGTCAGCTGACTTAAGGCGTTTTCTCTTGCAATCAGCTTCTTGACCCTCCTTCGCACATCATAGTACCTGTTCCTGATATCGTCCATTTTGCGCAGGCAAGGTGCTTGAGTGTTCACCTATCCTCTCCCACAACCTATTTTTCAGGGACAGGGAGGTTTGTTGGACTTGGTTCCCAAATAACTGTGGCTCTACTCTGAGTATTTCATCTACAAGTACTTCCAACTCCTTATCTGCGAAATGTGCCTGCTTTGGGGGCATGATGAGGGTGTAGATGGAGGTGAGGGTGAGTGTGGAGGTGAGTGTGAATAAGTAAAAGAGTGTGTGTTTGAGAGCATTTTAGCAAATATAAAAATGTGTGCAAGTTTTGTGGTGGGTGAAGTGTGAGTGTATGAGGCAGAAAGCAGTGAATCTGTGGCTATCTCTGTGTTCTCTCAGCAGTTCTGTTGTGGCAAAGGATCATGGTCATCTGTTTTGCCCTTTATGTAGGTGGATTGGTGGGTGTGGCTAATAATTTTGAAATCTTTTTTTTAGGTTGCATTTTCTGTCACAAGCTGACACGTTTCAAAGACCGCGTCGTACGCATCGTCATATGTTCGTGGGTTGAACTGTGTCTGATTCATGCCCGCAATGGTATGTTTCAGCGTTCATAAACAAGTTGGTTGCACTTTCTGTCACAAGCCAACACGTTTCAAAGACCGCGTCGTACGCATCGTCATCTGTTTACGGGTTGAACCATGTCTGATTCATGCCCGCAATGCTATGTTTCAGCGTTCCCATACCATTCAGTCGTATCAGGCTTGTTTCCGCACTAATTGGTCGTACCAATCGGACTCTGATCGTGTCATTGGAGTTTACATCCATTACATCGTACTCCGTCGTTCGGACAGCTCACGGTCGACTCGTTTGGAAAGCATTCCGGAACAGAGTTGGTAGGAATGCTTTCCGAACGAGATCAGAATCGGGCCCTTAGTAGTAGTATTGTTTTATCCTTTTCTTCCACTGAGGCCCTCTCCGCTTTCTTCCACTGCTGGTATTGTTGTTGAGCAGTATCCTTCCCAGTTTTGTAACTTTGCACCTTAGATATAGGTGGTACGCTCTTATCCGAAAGGGAGTCCACAGGCGAGTTGTGGATCCTCTGCTTTGGAAGGAACCTTCCTTTCTAGCCAATCACCTTCCAACTAAACATCTGGTGCAAGTGATAAATGTATGCTAAATTACTTCCAATTACAAACATTTAACTGTAATAACTTTGATTACTTAATCATGTAATATTGTGTGACTAAACCTCGATTTGAAGATAGGTATGATAAAAGGAGTACAATTGAGCAAGGTCACATTAAACATCCCTTTTTTGTCGGTAGCATCAACAAACCTCCATGGGGAACAAATATGGCTGCCATTAAGATTATAATTTTTTATAAAAAGCTTCCCAAGTTATTTCTTACTAGATATTATCTAGGAGGCAATCGTTTTTGGGGTTTTCTTGCAGTTCCTCAAAGTGTGTTGGAGTTTGATTACCACTTTACCCCTGCACAACAGAGTACTCTGGTTGTCTAAATCAAGAATAGAAGAACCTATAGGATTCCTCTAACCAGCAAGTAAGTGGGTGACAATTAACATTTGTAATGCTGTCTTTCTTTATTGTGTTCATAACTTGCTGTGCAGACTCCAACATATCCCAGACAGAAGAAAAACACCAACATCGCAGATGAGACATAAAACAGTAAGCCATGTAACCTGACGCATACCATTTCTCCATTGGACCTGAAATGAGGGCATACAACTCACTGATTTATTTATTGTTGTGTCGACTCCCACAGAAAAAAGAAACATTTGAAATTGAACAATATAAAATGAGTGTGTTTTTTACCCTGGCATGCATTACGCAGAATATACCAATATTGCTTTGTTTTGATGTTTCTAAAAATGTTTCTTTCCAGGACACTTAAGCATTTAGTAACACCATCTCTGTTGCACTTTCAGTTCCGATCTTATATTTACAATTTTTGCAAGAAAGATTATATTTTCTGGTATATATCTGGTTGAATAAAACTTTGACCTAACTTTCTCCTTCTACTCTGTCCAAGCTAGAGTGTCATTCAGTTCAAGTTATAAAAGCCACACATTTTGCCTCAAGAGAGCCACCAAAAAACAAGATCTGCATGGTAAAAACAAGTAGCGGTAGTTTGTTAAGCAAATGTGTTCGATGTTTACGGTTTAATTACAACACCTAATTGATTGTGCAGAAAAAGCCTTTGAAAAGAATCGCAAAACAAGCACTTCAAAAGGCAGTGTAACAACTCTTCCTACTTTTGATTTATGAGGGGCGCAGCCCTGCTTCCAGCACAATGGCATCATTTCCTAGTTTATGGGAGGCTTTGAGGCCTGCTTCGTTACATCTACAAACAGCCCTTTGACTTCGACTAATGCTCTCTCTCCACGTGTCGCTTTAAGACGGTCAGAATTTGCAAAAAATCATGTGCTGCGGGCCTTACACTGGGACACCTAATTAATGGGAGGGCCTTGGTGCTCTGAAGACGCATGAGTGGGCCATGAGGATGCATGGGGAGGAACGTCAAATAACAAAGGGCTTCAATAGAACTGCTGTGTTAGGCTCAGGTCGAAGTGCATTAAAACAAACATTAGCAAAGCCAATACGTCTGATGTTACCCTCTAGCCTTGTGGCAATTCTTGTTTTGTCATGGGTTTTGCAAAACTTTGTTGTTTGGGAATATGTCAAGCCCTCACTAATAAAAAAAAATCATTTACTACAGGCAAAAAAAACATCTTTGGTTATCAAAAAAGCACACATTACCATAGTTCTTCTTGGCAATGAAGGGAACTACTTAAAAAGTCAATAGGTCTGGCATTGGCTGCAAGCTTCTTGCCTTTGAGAAAGAAAGAAAGAGAAAAAATAAAGAAAACACTCAAGATAAAAACAAGGCAAGAAAGAAGGAAAGAGAAAGGAAGAAATATGATAAGAAAGAAAAACAGAGAGAGATGGAAAGACAGAGAAAGTAAAAGTAAAAAGTGTGGAATAAAATAAGCCAAGAAAGACAGAAGACAAGAAAAAGAAATACAGAAAGATACAGGAAAAAGGAAAGAAATAAAGACAGAAAGAAATAAGAAAAAAGAAGAAACACAGGAAAAAGGAATTAAAAAAGAAAAGAAAGGAAAAAGAAAACAAAAGAAAGAAAGAAAAGAAAGAGAAACAAGGGGAGAGAAAAAGAAGGAAATAAAGAAAAGAATGAGAAAGGCAAGAAGGAAAGTGAAAAAAAGAAATGAAAGAAAGAAGGAAAAAAGAAATTAGGAAAGAAAGAAGGATAAAAAAGAAAAAAAGTAAAAAGATAACTCAATATAGAACAGTTTCAAATGGACACAATTTGATACGCTGTGAAATAACAGCAGTCAGTAAAGTTAAAAGGAATTTACAACAGCATTGGCAGAAGATGAGATTTGATAAAGATGGAATTGCATCAGATGTGTTCTCCTATCAAATCAGCCTCTAAACACAAAGGCAACACTAAAGTAATTATAAAGTAAAAACAAAAACACTGGCACTGAAGGGAACTAGCTAGTTTATGGATGTGCTCCTTGTGAGCAAAATGCAGGCACTCAAAGTGAATTTAATCAGTGGCTCAAGTAGGCTGACCCACTGCCCCATGCTGTATGTTGTAGTGGGCAGCAGCAAAATGTGAATGGCACGACAGACCAATGGACGTTGAGAGGTGGCTGAAAGCCCCTATTTGTAAGTATATTTTACATATTTTAGTCAAATTAAAAGGTCTTCGCTACCGCCAGACCTACAAACAACACAGGAACTGTGATACTGAGCACAGAAGGGGCCAGTGAGGGCGGGGTCAAACATGTGGCTAAAAAGAACAAAATATTCTGTAACTGTTTGATCGATCTTTCACTGATAGAAAATAACGCACACCTTAAATAAACAAAATGAAGGCAATTTAAACTCAGAGGGAATTGCACTATTTTAAGTTACAAAACCTATGTTGATTGATGGGATCACTGCAGTGTGCAACCAGAGAGCCACAGAATTGAATTCTAGTTGGTGCAAATGGGAATAGGGACCTGTGTATTTTTGTTGCTACAAGGTCCCAGTGGCAGAAATTACTGTGAATATGTAAGTCATTATTTTAAACTTGCATTGCACACATTATATGATAGGCTACCACAAAATGCATGAAAAGAATTAAGTTTAAAATTTTAAAAAACTGCTTTGAAAACAGATTTTAGTAATATGCAGTAAATAGTGTATGTCTTTTTTTTTTTTAATAACTGTCTGCCATTTCCTCTGTTTCACAGCAAAGGAGACTCCCTCCCTTCCAATTCAGATGAGGCCTTTCAACTGTCGAAATCAAATGTCCCCAGACATTTGTTTTTTACCAAAAAGTAAGGGAACTTTTTTTTGTTAAATCAAAAATGTATGGGAATGCTCTGCCACACAGATCCGGGTCACTTCAATCTCTGTTAGATACAGACATGGTTTGGACCATTAGCCATGCCCTCTCCCCAGTGCCCATTTTGTACTGTGAGTTGGGGTACTGGTAGAGGATATGGGGGAAAACTGTGCCTGAGGTACTGAAATCAATGTACCTCCTACATGGCATGGGAAAAGACATGCCCTATGCCTAGGGTTCGCTAGACATAACCATAACATTGACTACCCTAAATAGGTATTTTGACAAATGGGCAATATGAATGGCATAGCCTAAGAAGCACTATTAAAGAAAATTTTTTCAGAGGGTTTGCCCTGTATAATTAAGTTCAGGCCCATGTATCACCCCCGCCCTACACTTGTTGTGGGACCCTGTGTTCCTGCTGCAACATTTATTTACAGGTTTTAAAACTAAGGGCCTTATTTATGAGAAGTGACGCATTGGTGCGTGAAAACAGCGATGCGCCACTTCTCAGTGCACCCTCTGGCGACATGATGGATGCGTCATATTTACTGTATGATGCATCATGTCACAAGGAATGGCAGACACGTCAGTATTACTGATGTATCTGTCGGCGCAAAACTGACGCATTGCTGGAGTTGTGTCAGAAGCGTGATGCAACTCCAGCAAATCAGGGGGAAGGGCTATGAATATAGCACTGCGTCACCCTAATGCCTGCTATGAGGCAGGTGTAAGGAATTGACGCAATGGCATCCAAGAAGTGGCGCACTGGAATCTTATAGACTTCAACGCGCCACTTCTACGAGGCTTGGATGCGGGGGAACGCCCACCCTGCATACATTATACCTGACGCAGGTTTAATGTAGCGCAGGGGTTTACAAAGTGACACATCTGCCGGTGCGCCACAAAAAGTGTCACAAGGGTTCATAAATGAGCCCCTAAGTTGTCATACTGAATAATGATGTGTGAGAAAACAGGATTTTTTGCAGTGTCCCCTTACTTTTTGCCCACATTTTATGACTGAAACTAGTGGTTACTGATTGTGCCCCGGGCTCTGCTAACCAGGCCCAGGGCCAGTGCTCTGTTTAAAAGGTATACGGTAATTAGGTGTAATTACCATTGGTACTGAGAACCTACCTGTAAGTCCCTAGTATATGGTAGGGCATGTAGGTTTAGGGGCCCAGTAGATTTAATGCACTTACATGTTCACTACTGTGGTGCCTGCTGTCCTTTTAAAAGCCAGCCCTGCATTGCAGGCTGCTTTTAAAATGAAACTATGTCCAAATTTGACTTTGGAATTAAAGGTACTTCCAAAGTCTTAAACTACCTCTTTTTTACATATAAGTCGACCTTAAGGTCTCCCCTAGGCGCCCCAATGATAGGGTACCATGTTAACATAAGCAGGGATGTTATAAAATATATTTTATATGCCCTGCTGAAGGGATAAACTGCCAATTTCGTTTTTCCTCATTGTAGTACATTAGCTCCATAGGGTAACATGCAAGGCTTTATTTAACATTTATAAAATCTATCTTTTGACAAGAGTGAGCTAAAATAATAATAATTCAAAGTGTCAAATTAAAAGTTGCACTGAATCCAACAACTTGCCAAAGTTGGATTTATTATGACTATTGTAGGAAAGACGTTATAGAACTGCTTTCCTAAAGATACCCCTTTCAGCTCTGTAGCAGCCTCTTCTGATTGGCCAGCCTTTGAAAGGCTGAGCCAAGCTGCCTTAATAAGGTGTGAAGTGGCCCGGACTGAGACATCTGGTAGGAGGAGATCTGCTTTCTGTAGATGCCAGAATTGGGCTGGGTAGCCAAGTTGGTCTTCAAAGGGAGAAAGACAGTGAGGACAGGAACCAGGCCCACCCCCACTTCTACCACCCCCTGCCAGGTGGGAGCCCCTGTAATCAAATTAGGAGAGGGACTGGAAGAAGAGTGTAGGGAAAAGTTAGCCACACCTGTGTGTTAGGTTAGCCTGACCTGAAGCTCCAGGAGAGATTTTTGACATTTAGAGTTTTGTGGAGAAGTACTTTCTGGGACAAGAAAAAGCCACACTAAGGGGAAGTGGTCATCACAGAGAGTGGCACCCTGCAACACATTGCTCAAGGGTACCCCCATTCATGCCAGCCCAGAAACCTGGATATATATGGGAGAGCTGCCCAAAAACCCAGATCCTTTCCCAGAAACAAGAAGAAAAAAATGGACTGCCCTAATGAATCCCTGGTCTGCACCAAGATCAGACTGCTCTCTGAAGGACTGCACCTGCTGCACACTCTGGGATTCACAATAAGAGGATTTTGCCTCGCTTCAAAATTTAAGGAGTGGACTCCTTGAAAGCAATAGGTACAAAAAAGCTTCAAGAAGTCACCTGCATTAATTTCACCAAGAAGAGCCCAACTGACCAGCGTCCTTTAAAGGTGCTTTGTGGGAATTGTAGTGCTAGCTCTTCAAGGTGCAACTTAGAGCTTCTGGAACTTTGGCTGGTGTTGTGGACACTTCAAGACCCCAAAAGGACCTTCTGGAAGAAGATCCAGAAGTTTGGAATCATTTGGAGAATTTTGGATAAAAAAGCTCCATAAGCTGACTGACCCATCGTCGAGAGGCAAGTCTGTGATGTCGAACCGCGACTTGGCCTGAACATCAGCCTCGCCCTACTGAAAGCTCCAGAGCTCTTCGCCGTCGACGGTGAGTACCAAGACCTCCAGGAATCACTGAGGCCTCGCTCTGAAGCAAGCCAACATCGTCGAACTGCAACCCGGCCACCCAAACAGACTCGCTCGACGTCGAGAGAAAAAGAACCCAAAAGCTGGCTCAGTGCGAAGGTAAAATTTTGACCGGTCCCAACCACCCCATCGTAATTGACCTGCGCTCCATCGCAGTCGGAATAAAACTTTGACTTGTTCCGGTCAAGTGTGACCAGATGTCCCCAGTTGGTGCTTTATGCTTTTAAGCACTAGAAAGCACATTTCATTTTATTTTTGGAAAATTCATACCTCCAGTTCCCTACATTGGATTTTTGTCATTTTGGTGCCATTTTAAAGATAAAAATATTTGTTAGTTTTATAAATTGGTGTTGGATTTTTATTGTATGTTGTGTCTTACTTATTTACTGTTTTGGTGACATTGAATGCTTTATACACCTATCATCTCAGGTAAGCCTGACTGCTCATGAGCCAAACTACCAAGGGTTGAGCAAGGAATAAATTATTGAGTCTTCACTGGACCTTGTTTGTGATTGTGGCATTATTGCTAGCTGTAGGTACGTACCTGCACCTACTAATAAACCATCTTCCAACAAGGCAGGTAACATTGCTAATGTCACTGGAAAATTCTGAGGGGCACATTTACAAGAAAGTAGCAGAGTGTGGGTTAGCTCCAAAATTGCTAATGCTGCACTCCGTCACTTTAGAAACGCAGGGATGCGCCATATTTACAATAATAAAGCACTTTCCTGAGTTTCTCCCTGTGCTGGAGCTAAATCCAGCTGCTTAGCACCAACGCAGGCACCCTTGTGTGCTGCACAATGCAGCACACATAGAAACAGCAAACAACGAGGAGAAATAAAGCATTTCTCCTCATTTCGCCATGTTAAGACCAGGTTTTCCCTGGTCTTAATTTTGGCGCTGCTTCATATTTATGCCACCCTTGTAAATAGGGGGCAGCGTAAAAATAAAAGGGTGTTGCGGCGGAAGACTCACCGCAACACCCATTGCCCACCCCTTTCACACTAAGGGCCAGATTACAATCTCGCTAGGAAGGGCTCCGAATCGGATTCGGCAAGCCCGAATCCCATTCGAAGCCCTTGTTTCGGACTGAATCCTACCCTGTTCCGAACGAGTGAGTACGATGCCCAGAAACTGTATGGGCTGTCCGAATCGGTTCAGAAAAGCATTCAAAACGGTCGAGCCTTACGGAGCAGCATCGTACAGCTCAATGGACTCGGTCTCCGAGCGAGCAAGTACGATGCCAGTTTCGAACAGCTGTTCCGAATCGGTCTGACCGAGACGAAACGACTGTGGGAATCGGTCTTTGGGGGCCCATAGCAGGCACCCATTCACCTGTGGGCCTCCTGATGGGGCCCGTGGACTCGGTTCAGCCGGACTCCTATTGACTTCAATGGGAGCCTGTGTGCCGAACGAGAACACAGGCTCCCATTGAAACAAGGGGTGGTTGGGGGAAACCTTGCACCCTGTGGCGGGCACCCCATGGTGCCTGCCGCACTGTGCTTGGTTGGGAAGGGGGGTCCCTTGGGTACCCCCACGGGCCCCATCCGGAGGCCCACGGGTGAATGGGGGCCTGCTACAGGCCCCCAAAAACCAATTTCCACAGCTGTTTCATCTCGGTCAGACCAATTCGGAGCGGCTGTTTAAATCGGTCATCGTACTTGCTCGTTCGGAAACCGAGTCCATTGAGCTGTACGATTCGGCTCCGAAAGGCTCGACCGGTTCGAATGCTTTTCGGAACCGATTCGGACAGCCCGTACGGTTTTGGGGCATTGTACTCGCTCGTTCGGAACAGGGTACGATTTGGTCAGAAACAAGATTCCAAATTGGATTCGGGCTTCCCGAATCCGATTCAGAGCCCTTCCTGGCGAGATCGTAATCTGGCCCTAAGTCTAGCATGAAAGGGGCCCTTATTTACAAGGTGGAGTTACGCCACGTTAAGTGGTTTAACACCGCCTTGTAAATAAGGCAAAGCCCCTATCGCCACAGGAACGTCGCAAAAAGTGGCGGCTCAGTGGCGATTGGGGCTAGTAAACATGCCCCTGAATCTGCTGTATTTTCTCTTTTCCTGCAGGACATTTTGTAAAATATATGACAATAGCCAATGGACTATTGATAATTAATTTCTATAGTTGTTTGTTATAAAAAAAAAACACAGGCACTTTTAGTATTTCATATTTTTTTGAAATTGCTCTCTGTGGTTTTGTTTTTCACTGTGAACACTATGCACTTTATTGCACTTTGATAATATATCGTGTTGGATTTATCATAATTGCACAACAATAGATAAATGCAATATAAACTAGTGTGGTAGTCTTATGTATTAATGTTTGGATGCGATTTTTGAGGTGTAGCATTAAATGCATATGGCTAATCAGTCTTGTGAATATGCATCGCCATAGCGATACTGATGAGAACCATTGATTTACAATACTCATGAAAAATCTAAGGAGCACAATAGATACATATTACTACGTTTATCTTTGGAATTTATGGTCAAAAGGATCATTATCTTGAGAGGGGTTTACAGTGACTGTGCTGCCAAGAATTGGCATCCACTTAATTTGTCTGGGATAATGAGTGGGATATTGTAGGAAGCTGGCACTCTAATCACACCACCGGCAGCACAAGGGCGGCCAGCTGCAGAGTGCGGGGGCCCAATGTTAGCCAATGAGGTTAGGGGGCCGTCAGTTAGGGGCTGCTTACGAGCAGGCCCCTCAGTTGTGGGAGCAAAGCTCCTGGGATTAAGATCAGCACTGCAGGGGCCAACAATCAGCACAAGAGCTGCACCACCAGCGATAAGTAGGCGGCCGGATGCAAGGTGCCAAGGAGTCATTGGGAACACTGTTGTCCCTAGTGGAGATCACTGGTTCAGAAGAAATGCTGCAGGCTCGGTCAAGGAGGTTTCCTGATGTCAACCACTGGCAAGAAATGTAAGTTGGATTGTTGAGAGATGCCTGGACATTATTGGTTGGGCCACCCAAGGCTGTGGGGCATCGGGTGCAGGGGTGTCTTTGGGCATCGTGTTTCCTTACCAGCTCCGGTCACGGTCGGGGGCTCCTCATGTGAGGCTGCAGGCGTCAGGCAGAAGGTGGAGGCCAGTCGGGGATCACCAGATCCCAGGTCAGGATCGCTAGGGGGAAGACCTCCTCGTGTGTTGGTCCATTTGAACTCAGGCTGTAGACGTCGGGTGCAGAATGGTGCAGAACCGCGGATTCGGCTGGATCCAGTGTCTGTGTTGGAGTCTTTGGTTGGAGCAAATCCGCTGCTCACAGGAGAAAGAGTCTGTTTGGTGAGGGCATGGCAGGTCCTCTGGGTTCTGGATGACTGCTGGACCTGCTGGGGTTTCGCTGGGAGCAGGTTCGAAGTCGGTACAGGCCGGTAGGGCTGGGGCCAAAGCAGTTGTTGCCCTCTTCTTCCTTGTTCAGCACAGCTCTTTGGTCCTTCTTCTTCTTCAGTCTGAAGAGGCAAGGTTCAGGGTCGCCCCTAATACTACTTTTAGGGGTGTTACAGGGGTGTGCAGATTGGGACCAATGGGTCCCTTCCTTGGGGTAAGTAGGCCCCTACTATACCACGCTCCAGTGGGAGGGGGCCATCAGCCTCTCTCTGATTGGTTGTGTCCCCTCATCTTCAAGATGGATGGGACTGAGATGTGTGCTTCACCTCGCCTCCCCCACTTGTGGAGTGGGGTTGGCAAAGGTGGGCACACCTCTCTTCCTGTGTTGGTTTTCCCGACGATTCTCCCACCCAAAGTGGGGGTCGAAACCGGTGGGAGCCAGTTGCTAGCTGCAGCAAAATGCAGGGTCAGCTAACAAAGATGTCAGGCCTTTGAAGCTTCCCCTTCGTGGACCCAGCCCATCCTGGGGGAGGATGCATGACATCTCTGCCAAGGATTGGCTTTGTTTCTGGACCCAGAGAGTGGAGGCCCTCTACCCAGTGGTCCAGAAATCTGTGTGCTAGTGGCAAATGGCGGGTCGCCATTCAGGAACCACACCAGGGCTTGTCGTTTTTCAGGGGGCATCTCTAAGATGCCCTCCGAGTGCATTTTACATTAAATCCCACACTGGCATCAGTGTGGGTTTAATGTGCTGAGAAGTTTACTACCAAACTTCCCAGATTTCAGTAAAGCCATTATGGAGCTGTGGAGTTCGTAATGACCAACTCTCAGACCATATACTCTTTATGGCTTTTCTACACTTACCATGTCTAAGAATGAACTTAGACACTGTAGGGGTGCAGTGCTCATGCAACTGTACTATCACCTGTGGTCTAGTGCACCCTGCTATAGGGGTGACGTACCTAGGCCACATGTAGTGTGTTTCAGGCATGGCACACAGGGATGTGTGCCATGTCGACTCTTCACTTTTCTCTGCACCAAAACACGTAGCCTGCAAGGGCAGTGTGTGGGTGTTAAGGTGCAGGGTCTCTAAGGGTGACACAATGGGTGCTGCAGCCCTTAGAGGCCTTCCCTGGTCACAGTGCCCTTGGTACCCATGGTACCTTCTACAAGGTGCTTACCTGTGGACATAGATGTGCCAATTGTGGGTAGAAAGGTACAGTTTTGAGGAAGAACATAGGTGCTGGGGCCTGGTTAGCAGGATCCCAGCACACACTCAGTCAAGTTGGCATCAGATATCTGGCAAAAAGTTAGGGGGTTACCATGCAGAAAGGGGACCTTTCCTGCACACAGTTATGCAAACCATCTAGGAAATAAATAATTTCTCTGCCTTCCACTCACTGGAGCCCCATCCCAGTCCACAACCCCAAACCCTTCTGCTCCTGTATGACCCTGTGATCATGCGTGTGTCTCTTGCTTTACCAATAACTGTGTGGGCTACTGTATATCCACCTAAAAATAATACATGAAAGGGAAGGGAATTCAAATACAATTTTGTTTTTCGAAAAGGACATATCTGTTTTACATTAGCATTACTAATGACTGGGGAAGTCCTTCTGGCACAGTGACTTGATAGGTTTGCTGTGCACAGTCATCTCACTTTACAAAAATGACTGCCAGGTGAAAAGCTTAACGAGGGCCCAGGTACTGATATTGAGCTGAAGGTTTTTTAAAGTGAAATGGTTACATTTCAGGTTGAAATGGAACAGAGCAGACTGCATGAAAATGTCCTTTCAAAAGAAACACGTATAGATGTGTTTTCAGATTTACATTGAAGGGATGAGATGGGTAGAGGAGAGCTCATAGGCTCCCCAAACTCGTCAATGAATGAGGAGAAGGGGTGGCTGGAAAGGCACACTAGGGAGAGTAAAGTGGCCATAGACCAAAAAGGATGCAAGGAGAATTACATTTCTTAGAGAGTAAATGAGGCGTAACTCATAATTGGGGTCCCGGTTATATGGTATTTATTCCTATTTATTATTTGACCATATCTGTATCTATGCATATTTATTTTTTATTTTACGGATCAATGAAGTTGTAAAATTGTACATTTCCATATTTATTTAACTGATAGACGCACACTCATACTTTGATGTCTGTCATATTTTAGCTATTTAAGATGCCAAATATAACATAACAATACACCCACTTTAGCATTACACCACAAATGTATAATGATGTATGCCGTTATTTAAGGAACATTCGTCCTGTTTTTTTAATTCCCTATGCTGTCTATCTGCTCAGCTGTTGGTCTACAATTCATGAAAGACAGCACAGAGTCACTTAAAAGAAACCCAATTTTCTGATCTTATCCGCTTTTAAAAATAAAATCAGACAGAAAAAACATTGTTTTCTGTCTGTATTTATCTGTAAAAATCAGTAAAAATGGAAAACTGGGAGCCTTACTCATAATATGGTGCATTTACATACTTAATCTTTAGTTCATACTTAAAGTAAGCATTTGCTTCTAAGACAGAATGTGTTGCTTACATATGGGGAAACGTTACTTTCAAGAGGACAACTTGTGTTCACCAAAGATTCCCTGCTACATGCTGAATCTAATGCACCTCATTCATTGTAATGGAAACACTTCCTAGAAAATTGAATGAAACACAAATCAACCAACAGCATGAGGTGAGAGTTATTTACTCCTCTAAAGTCTACTGCATAAATACTTTTGTGGATGAATCTTGACAAAAGCTCTGGAAGATAGCTTGTTTGTCAAGCAAAACTTAAGACAGTGAGCAGCACAAGGCGTCACTACAATAGGTTGTGTCTCAGGCCCCGACAGAAACCAAAACAAGTCCATAGTAGCACAAGTTGTTACTTGGTGTCCCAAGAAAGCACCATAAGCCGGCAGCACTACAGGTAGTTACTTGGTAGCCAGAGAGTGAGAGGAGCAAGCCTTCAGTACTACAGGCTCCTTTCTAGATGCCCCAAGATTTATGTGTTTTTTAAAAAAGAGAAGTTACAGTTTATTATAAAGGTACTGCAAAACAGCTGTGTTGTCATTTTTTAAATATTTAACAAATGAGACAGGACATATATTAGAGACATTGGATTCATTGTTTCTATAAAAGTGCGTTATTTATGAAGGATTCACATTTGTGCCCAGAAGCAGTTGTTGTAGCGTTTACTGGGCCCTTGCATAAAATCACACTATACTGTTAACCTCTTGCTACGTTGCTCATACAGTTGGTCCTCCGAAGGACCTTGCTCTGTGCTGAAAGGTTTGGGATTTCAAAGGATGGACCTTGTAAAGCCTCTCGGGAAAGTTCAGCAAAGTTCCAAGTAGCCAGTTCCAGTTCGTCAGGACAGCAGTCTGTCTCAGTCTGTCACTGTAACCACAAGAGTCACAGAAGTATGAAAAGAACCCTTCATCCGAAAGGTTCAATATGCGTCAGGACACCGTTCAGCAGCTATGAGTCGTAGTCCCAACAGCAGAATTGGAATCTGAATCAAAAATCAGATAACCAATGTCTCGAAAGACAGCAGCCGCAGACTGACAGTTTCTCCCAGAATCAAATTAATATACTCGAAAGGGTTTCCGGGGTGACACCCTCTGCCATCACCAAATTGTCAGACCACTCAGTTCCATTGGTCAGTCCAAAGTAAGGTGAGAGTGATGTAGCAGGAAAGAAGATACACATTTGGAAAAATTAAGTATATCAGTTACGCAGTTCCTCATGTCATGCAAGTTAAAGACACTTTGAACAATGAAACGTTGAAGATGATGACATGAGGACTGAAAAAGTTCTGTTCTTATGCAGCTGTTCGAGAGTGTAACAAAATGTGTTGCAAATGTGCTATTCAGTCCGGGAGATGTAAAAAGAAACAATCATTTCAATACGGTTTGCTAGATTTCAAAAAGTTCCCACACACTTTACAATATTCAGTCCATGACTTCATTGGAAAGGGGTAGTAAAATATGAGGCCTACATGAAATTTGGCTAATATACGACAATGATCATGTTAAATTGTGAATCGCACATTAATAAGAAGGCTAGCATATAATTCAGAATACATTGATAAACATTTCCATTTGATCATAATTAATACATATAAGTATAGGGTACTCACAAGCAGTTTTGTGTCATCATTATACATATAAGAAAATGCATATACATCTTTGCTGTTTGTGTGTTATCTCACTAATATATATATATATATATATATATATATATATATTATCTACTGGCGGTCGCCAGTAGATAGTTATAGTTAGGACCTATTTTCCATAGGAAATCCGCGACATTCTATTTGAAATAACTCTTGCGCCGGTTGACGAATCTTCGCGAAAGCTTCCAACTTGTTGGGGCGCTCTGCTCCGCTCCTACCCTGAAAGTCTCGGGTTGATTCGTCAAGCGGGGGCCGAGAAAAAAGGGGTGTCCGAAAACGCGTTTTCCCCATTCATTTTTCCATAGGATCCTTTCATCGCAGCTACAGCCCGAACTGCTGAACGGAATTACACCAAATTTGGCAAAGAGGTAGCCCTTGGTTCAGTGTCGTGCCTTTTGCTTAAATGGTGTAAATCCGTTTGGTAGTTCCTGAGAAAATCAAAAGTAAAGTCACATATATATCTATGGCCGAGTAGGGTCCGCGTATCCTGACCGCACCCTGCCGCACCGTCCCGATCACGAGCTGCATGCTAATTGGCTGTCAAGTGGCTGTCAACACTCCAAATCAGGAAGTGTTGGCAGCCATTTTGTCCCTCGGTAGAACCGAGGGACAGAAACAAGTGCGCAAAGTGCAAAAAGGGGGCAGGGTAGAAACACCCTGACCCCCTAGGTCTACTCAGGGGGTCCCACAAGGACCCCCTGGGCAGAAAAAAGCATTTTTTTTTTTTTAAATCGGCAAGATGCGCAGATCCCGCCGTAAAAAAAAAATTGATGCTAATTTGCCCCCGGGTGGGCCAAGTCCCGGGGGCATGCGGGGGGTGGGTTTATAGTTAATGGGGGGCCTCTAAGGCCCCCCAAGCCCCGGGGACCGCCACCCCCGGGGCTTTCTAATAAAAATGGTGCGGGAGGGCTCTGAGCCCTCCCGCAGCACCGGGGACCGCCACCCCCCGGGGCTTCTTTTTTTAAATTTAAAATACCTGTGTGGGGGGCTCCAGCACCCCCCACACGCCCCGGGGACCGCCACCTCCCCAGGGCACTAAAAATTTTAAAATGGGGGTCCGTTTCGGACCCCCGAAGCCCCGGGGACCACCACCTCCCCAGGGCTTTGCAGAAGTGGGGAGGGGGGCCGCGCGGCCCCCCTCCTAGAGCCAGTGATGGCCCTGGGGACCGCCACCCCCAGGGCCGGCTCCTGCAGTGTCCCGGGGTGCCTACCCCGGGACACTGTAGTTTGCTATGGCAGGGCGGGAGCCTCGCGGCTCCCGTCCTGTCATAGCAAACTGCTTTGGATATTAGGCGAGAGCAGGAAACCTGCTCTCGCTTCCAATATCCAAAGCAAATTGCTTTCCACATGGGGAGCTGCATGTTAGCAGCTCCCCATGTGGAAAGCAATGCCGGCTCCCGCAGGACGCGGGGAGCCGGCATGGTCCGTGGGGAGTTGGGGTCCCCCACGGACCCCAAATGATAGGGCCAGCCCCGGGGGATGGGGTCCCCGGGGCAAGTAGTGGCCCGGGAGGGGGCCACGCGGCCCCCTCCCCAAAAATAATAAAAATAAAAAATAAATAAAGGCCGGCCCCGGGGATGGGGTCCCCGGGGCCTAAGGAGGCCTTAGGAGGGGGACCACGCAGCCCCCTCCATGAAAAAAAAAAAAATAATAAATAAGGTGGCAATGGCCCGGGGGATGGGGTCCCGGGTCGAAATTGGCCACGGGAGGGGGGCCCACGCGGTCCCCTTCCCGGTCCTTTTAAAAAAAAATAAAAGGGGTCAGGCCCTGGGGGATGGGGTCCCCAGGGCTCAAAAATTACAAAAAGGGGGCCACACAGCCCCCTTTAAAAAAAAAATCAACAAAAAAAATCCGGCATCGCACCGGAGGCCACGCCCCTCCTTGTCAGCACTCTGCAAACGCGCCCCTGGCGCGTTTGCAGATGGGAACGAATTCCCCTTGAATACTGGGGGTCCCTGGGGCCAACTAGCCCACCAGGAACCTCCAGTATGCGCCAGGGGCTGCGTTGCAGAGAGGTGTACAGAGGCCACGCCCCTTTTACACCTCTCTGCAACGCAGCTCTGTGGCGCTTTTGGAGGTACATGGTGGGCTAGTTGGACTCCAGGGACCCTCAGGATTCAAGGGGACTTAATCCCCCAACTTAAAACGCGCCACGGGGCGCGTTTGCACAGTGGTGAAGGGAGGGGGCGGGGCTTCAGGTGACATGTGTGCAAACAGGCCCCATGGCGCGTTTTAAGATGGGGAATTAAATCCCCTTCAATCCTAAGGGTCCCTGGGGGCCAACTAGCCCACCAGGTACGTCCAGAAAGCGCCACAGAGCTGTGTTGCAGAGAGGTGCAAAAAGGGGCATGGCCTCTGAACACCTCTCTGCAACGCAGCTCCCTGGCGCATACTGGAGGTACAGGGTGGGCTAGTTGGACCCCAGGGACCCTCATGATTCAAGGGGACTTAATCCCCCAACTTAAAACGCGCCACGGGGCGCGTTTGCACAGATGTCACCTCAGGCCCCGCCCCCGCCCTTCACCATTGTGCCAATATTCCTCTAAAATCAGCCGAACTACGAATTCCGATTTACTCACCTGTTATCAGGAGAGACCTCAGTGCTGCATCTTTGAGCCCAGTACTGATCCTGAAAAGTAATTTTAACCGTACTTACCAGTAACTTGAATTTCCTTCCATAGGCTAAGATTGACTGGTTTCACTTGGAAATTCTTCTAAGTGTGGAGTTTTGGAACTTTATAATATTCCTCTAAAATCAGCCAAACTACGAATTCCGATTTACTCACCTGTTAT
Organism: Calotriton arnoldi; assembly: GCA_963921515.1. Lineage (NCBI taxonomy): Eukaryota > Metazoa > Chordata > Amphibia > Caudata > Salamandridae > Calotriton > Calotriton arnoldi. Next base: position 37,012 of record CAWUFW010021991.1, on the reverse strand, counting down.
CAGGAGAGAACCCAGTGCTGCATCTTTTAGCCCAGCACTGACCTTGAAAAGTAATTCTAACCGTACTTACCAGTAAATTGAATTTCCTTCCATAGGATATCATTGCCTGCTTTTTGCTGAAAAAGTTTCTAAGTGTCGATTTTTGAAACATACAAATATTCCTCTAAAATCAGCAGAACTACGAATTCCGATTTACTCACCTGTTATCAGGAGAGACCTCAGTGCTGCATCTTTGAGCCCAGTACTGATCCTGAAAAGTAATTTTAACCGTACTTACCAGTAACTTGAATTTCCTTCCATAGGCTAACATTGACTGGTTTCACTTGGAAATTCTTCTGTGTGGAGTTTTGGAACTTTATAATATTCCTCTAAAATCAGCCGAACTACGAATTCCGATTTACTCACCTGTTATCAGGAGAGAACCCAGTGCTGCATCTTTTAGCCCAGCACTGACCCTGAAAAGTAATTCTAACCGTATTTACCAGTAACTTGTATTTCCTTCCATAGGAATCCATTGTCTGGTTTTCAGCAGAAAAGTTTCAAAGTGTCGATTTTCACAAACTACAAATATTCCTTAAATCGCCTGTATGACTTAAACGCATTCTTTCAACTGTTTACAGGAGATGCACCAGTGCTGGATCCAAGATCCACCACTGAGTAAGAAAAAGTAACGATAACACTACTTACCTGCTAAGTGAATTTCCTCCCATAGGATAGCATTGGTGATTCTATGTGAAAAAGTTTCTAAGTGTCAACTTTTAAAATACAATAATATTCCTTAAAAATCACTACTGTAACCAAAACGCTTTTACTCAACTGTTTACAGGAGATGTCCCAGGACTGAATCTAGGATCCAGTCCTGTGGTTAGAAAAGTAATCCATAAAGTAACTAATTGCATTTAACTTGAAATTCACATTGAGCTCAATGTTGCATTGTGTTTGAAATTGTGTTGCCCATTGCAACAACTGTAACTACTGTACTTAAAAGTCTATTGCCTATTTGCAAAGTATTTAAACTAAAGTAATTCATTCTGAGAAAGTATATTTTGTAATGTAATGTATAATGTAATTACAATGTATTTAAAAAATAAAATATCTAAAAATAAATAGTTTAAAAAAATGTAGTAAATCAGTATCAAAAAAATAAATATAACAATTAATACATTTAAAAATTGTCATTTACAAAACCTTTGAAATTCACTGAAAAACCCATAGGTTCAGACATGTTATAGTTAGGAATTAGCATTTAAAAAACCTTACAAATTCACTGAAAAAACCATAGGTTTTAGGGACAGTTATAGTTAGTTGGACATTGCACTCGTACAAAACCCGTGAAATTCCCCCGTTATAGTTAGTTCAGGTAACTATAACTCGCACCCCCGCAATGCACTGCTGATGACGTCACATATTACATCACTCATGACATGGTCAGTGACATCACTGATGACATCTCAAATTACATCACTGATGACATCACTGTGATAATTTGATGCATCTTCTCACACCCTAATATAACTTTTGATACACCCACTGTAAATTACAGACTGCCATTGTCAAAACCATAGACACTCCAACACCAATTACTATATACACACTCACTGATTCTTAGGTCTACACACACACATCTACTCACTCACCCGTACAGTCACTCATACTTATAGTCACTCAGTACAGGACTATTATATGCACTCATACACCTATATAAACACTCACACACCACCACTCATCCATAGAGGTACTCACACACCTAGTCAGTCATGCAAAAAATTAAGCACACACCCATTTACTCACCTATACAGTTATACACACACCAGCTCACTTACTCATACAAATACTAGCATTCTTACGCTCTTATACAATCTCTGATACAAGCACACACTCATCCATACAGTCACTATCACAATCACACACTCTCGCTTATAGCTATTTATATACTCCAACACAAAAAATTACTGCCTTTCACATACGTAGTTACTCACACATGTACCACTGGGACATACATTCACTCACTAACACACTCTTACACACACTTACCCACCCATACAGTCTATCACAGATGCACTCTTGTAACCATCCACCCAGTGAATCACCCACTCACACATCTATGCACAGAGTCGCACACACCCCACCCACACAAACACTCAGGCACCCATACAGATACTCAGCCAACCAATCAATAACTCATATAGACACTCATGTAGCTATTCACAAACCCATGCTGCCACTTACACAGCAACAGACAGACGGATACAGACATTCACCCAGTTTAGTCACTAACCCATGCATTCAGTAAGATACGTTTAATCACTCACTTATAGAGTTAGTCACGCACCTACTAAATCATCCATTCAGACACGTATACACCCACTCATTCTTCAATACGCCTTTCCCTATATATATTAAACATATTTAAACTTTACAGAAACACACAGTCACTGGATGATGTCATCAGTGATGTCATCAGTGATGTCGCTGACCATGTCATGAGTGATGTAATATGTGACGTCATCAGCAGTGCATTGCGGGGGCGCGAGTTATAGTTACCTGAACTAACTATAACGGAGGAATTTCACGGGTTTTGTACGAGTGCAATGTCCAACTAACTATAATGGCCCTAAAACCTATGGTTTTTTCAGTGAATATATATATATATATATATAAAATACATATTAATGGAGTTTCATGAAGGCACATTTAAGTATAGTCAAGTAACACTTACTTTTCTTTTGTCATTTTTGGTGCACACATTATAACATGAAATAATATTTTTGTAGGTTTTTACAAGAATTAAATCCTACACTATTCTAACACATATAAATGAGTAAAAATAGTATTTCATAATCAATAGTCACATATATATTAATTAAACATATATCTCAAATCTATCTTTTCATCTGCATGCTTTTACGATGCAGTATCTGAATTGTATTATTTGCATAATTTTTTTTATACCGTGGAACGTAGCACGTTTTGTCGTTTGAGTAAAAATAGTCATAATCATTTCTTTTATCAATAAAATAGTTTGATGTAATGTCTGGTCCATCACAGTGACATATGAGGATCATAATGGGACATACTACCACTAACATAGAAGAAGGACCACAATGGCACACACAATAAGCAATATTGAGGAAACCACAATGGCAGGCAGAAACAGCAACATAGAAGAAGGATTGCAGTGGCACATACAGCTAGTTACTTCAGTGAAGGAATGCAATTGCATATGTGATCTTACAAGATGGTGGAATGATACATTGAACAGGCAATATCATAGGGTGAGAGATGTTTACTGCTTTAAAACCCACATTATGTCTATTTCAAGGGAAAACATTTCTGCAGACAGCTGTGCTGTCAAGCCAAACATAAAAACGATGCTGTATTGAGTTCATTAGTGTACTGTGCACCACCGGTTACTCCATCATTCAAAACACTGGGCCACAAATCCCTACGCACTGCAGGCAACAGGATGAGAGAGAAGGAATGCAAGGCTTGGGGTGTATTTTAACAAGGCAAGACCTGCTCTGGGCCCGCCACTTCTTTTCCCAGGTCTCCATGACCCCATGGATGTCAATGAGGACATACTAGCTTATATCACTCAGCCTATTACTATTATGTACAATGGTCTGACCTGGGGTTAGGTAAAATAAGAAACCCATCTTAAGGCCTGTTCTTCAGCTTTGTCAGTGCAGAGCACTGACAGAACCTGGCTCACTTAAAGCGCACACCCACACCATTTTCTCTTTGCCCCTGGAAGTTCTCCTGTCTTTTTAGGTCTGACTAGAAACAGCTTTCTCTCTCTGCTCATGTTGTAACAAAAAAAAGACAAATATTGAGGGAGAGGATTTGGATCCACCTCTTTGTTGATGAGTCTCTTTTGGGAAAACCACCATCTGACTGGCCAGCAGGTCTATTATTCTGCAGAGATTGGATGTTGAAGTGTCCAAGCCCTGAAATGGAGATGCTACTTTTATCATACTTTGTGTATTAATGCCAGAAGTATTAGCTGGTGCTTACTCCACACCTTTTCTGTGTGGGAAGGAGAGGTTGCAATAAGAGGTGGAAACCAGTGTCATCTCGACACAAATAGGAAACAGCAGAAAGATGGCACTACCACTAGTGATGCACTTGCTCTATTTCCCTCTTTCTGCTGGGAGGAGACCTTATGTGGGGCCAGTGGCAGCATGTAGTAGAATTAAACCAGTTGTATTTTTACTCCGTGCCCTTCACTATTCCATCACGACAGCATTCACCAAGAGACAGAAATAATGGCTCCCCAACAGGATCAGTGGCAGCCTGATGCTACCTTCACTAGTGTGCTCGGTCTATGTTCTCTGTGCTGGGAGGAAAACACTTAACAAGAGATACAAACCAGCAGATGTCTGACTCCACCGCCAGTGTCGCGCTTGCTCAGTGTCCTTTTCTGTCCATGCAGTAAGCGATGGGAACCAGCTGCAGCTCAACTACTAGCAGTCCACTCACCACATGTGCATCTTGTTGCTGGGATAGGAGTCCAACAGTACCGCCTGCTGCAGCACAAGAAACATATTCATGCTCAGGATCTTAATGATCACATGCAGAGGAAACTGGAGAAGTTTGTTTTTATCTCCAACCAGGAGCGTAGTTTAGTCAGCGAGATTCAGGGGGTGTGAATCTCAAATTTCCCAGCTAAAAGGCGATGAGCCACAGGCCAGAGTGGTGAGGTGACCAAGGCTCAAGATGGACTGTTCCAATGAGCGACAGGGTCAGTACTGATTTGCATTAGATGGACCGCTGTCTAAAGTGACATGGTTGCCGAAAAGTAATGAGTTGGAATTAGAGGTGTGTGAAATTCGTGTAGTTTACTTGTACATAATTATGTGGAATTACAGCAAAATTACGCGTAAATACACAAAATGCAAATCAACCATTTTGTGCCATATTTTAATATAAAGTGGATCCTCACGTAAATATTTTGTGCCACGATGCATTTAAACAAGAGCACTGCAAATAACAGCCATGTGCATTGTGATGTTGATGTGTGTTTGCGGCATATTTTTCCTGGAATTTGTATTTGCTTTACATTTTTACCACAACATATGAATTTTTACTGCAAAGTGGCATAAATGCATAATTTGGGGAATTTTATGTAACAAAATTCCCAAAATTACGCTGTTGTAATTTAATTTCCACCCTGGTCTAGTCGGAATACTACCGCAAGCAATTTCCAGTTGTTAGACAATTTCCAAGCTTTTGTCCCATCATTTTTTGGGTGTCTGATTGCCAATAGTATTCCCGAAAACCTGAGAACAGCGCATCTTTCCATGTGTACTGCTGCAAAGGTTTGTGAATTCCAAAAAGTAGTACATTTGCATCATTCAATGAATACTTCTATGGGTGCAGATTTACCACTTTTTTTGGTAAACCACTCATAATATATATTTAAGTTCCCAATCCAAAAAATTAAGAAATTAAAACTTCCCAGTAAAATGAGAACAAGAAAAGCCAACATAGACATAGGAGACCCTCCGACCCAATTACCAAGCCAAGAATGCATTTATGTGGGGGTGTCAAACCCCAAACGCCCTGACACTTCCCCCCCCCCCCCCAAGCTACGCCCTTGTCTCCAACACGAGAGAGGAATAGTGTGCACTAGGTCAGTGGCATGTTGTGTCGTGACGATATGTCTTTGGAGCCAGCGTTTTAATTACTAATAATATTATGCTCGATAGAGAAGCTCATTGGATTCCTGGAAACCAACCAGCATTGTCAGAAGATATTTGATCCCTTTAGTAAGTCTTTTGACTCAGTTCACATAGAAGTACACAGGATATCCTTTTTAGATATGAAGCAAGGACACAATACAGGAAATTGGTAAAATCAATCCTTATTAGCGACAGCCTCCTCTGATCTCAGCACATCATCAAAGATGATTTCACATTCTACATCAAAACACTCAGAGTAATAGAACGTTACCAGCTGATAGCATAACAAGGACCCACTAAGCATAACTTATGTAGGGTAATGTGACAAACTTATTGTATAGTGAATGTTCATCAATAGGTCTCTGACATTTTGGTGCAGAGATTGTATATGGCTGTGGGGATACCCACATGGCATAACTCCATTGGAGGTGCTCATGGAGATGCCCAGGCCCAATAAGTAGCATTGGTGAGGAGTGAGTGTTAAGTTTTCCCTTCAAATGAGGTCAGTAGAGGAAGATGTTGGGTAGGTCTATGGCCTGCCGTCCAAACACATATGGATTTCATTTGTGTTAGGTTACTTTTGTGAACTGTTTCACAATGTGGGTACTAGTCTTCTGAATCTTCACTTAACCTATAAGTTGCTATTACCCCTTATGTAACTGTTCCTCAGCTTAGTCTAGAGATGTAGGTAAACAGAGCAGACTGATCTTTTCTATAGATATGGGATTAGGTGTATTAGCTTGTTGGGATACTTCAATCTTTACTGGGTTATGATCAGTGATCTACCTGGCTCCATGTCCCCATTTCCTATCTTTCCCTGCAACCATGTCCACTTTGTGATTTCCAAAGGTCTGGTTCTCCTTGTTTCATCGGTGTTGAATGTGTTTGGGTTGATTTGCTTTCTTTTTTAAAGTTCTTCCACTTGGCTCTTTTGATTTCCTTCTTCTTGATTTTCCAGACCCCTCTCTTATTCCTCTGCAATGAGAAACCTGTGAGGTAGGAGTAAATTCAGTGATGTAATAAGCTGTGCTATGGTTTGTAAGATGATGATTTATTGGGTGGTGGATAACATTAGTTTGGGGTAGTGAAGGAGGAGTAGTCCACCGTGTGGTAGAGAAGTATGGTTAGCATGCAGGCAGACAGCACACAACATAGCAGGATTAGAATCAACATTACCTGGCAAGTAGATACAAAGTAGTAATTGTTAGAGCCTGACAGAAATTACATTGCACCGTCTATTGAGTACTGTTGGAGTGAAACAGATACTCTGTATAACAAGCTCCACTGGAAGCCAGCTATCCTCTGTTAAAAAGCACAAGGGAAGGCAATGTAGATCATATCGCCAGTTATACATACAGAAATCATACTGCAGCAATTTCCCTGATCTCAGTACCTTAACAAATATTGATACGAGGAAACCCAGTGTGCATGACCAACTTGCTGCATTGGAGTGCCCAAAGCCACTGCCCTTCAAACTGCTTCTCGTTTTAGTCTTCTCAGATATGAGTTTCCAGGGAGGCTGTTAGTCAAATGACCAACAGGCAAACTTGCAAGTACTGAGTGTAGGTCCATTGGTGCTAAGTTCATCTAGGATTCAGCAATGAAAGTCCATTGTGGGCTGGTGGGGGTTGTATGACACTATATTGAAAAAACAACATCGGCATACACAATTATCGCCAAGAAAACACCAAAGACAAACATAAGAAAACACACAATACTACATTAACTTTAGACACAAATATATATATCTATACCATCAAAAACAAATTAATGTACATTAAATAAATAACACTAATTAGCATTTACCATAAACAGTGCAAAGAAAATTCAAACTAGTCTTCAACCAACTAAACAAATTAAACTTAAAAACACTTTTTCAACTAACAAAGAGTATAAAAAGGCCAAGGAAATACACAACAAAATGTCTAACCAAGAATTAGGGCGAGACAGCATCACTTTTCCAGATTGCAAACTTACAAAAGAACACTGTTACACTTTAAAAAAAAGAAAATACTACAACCAACGTAGTTTTGACAATGAAAGAAAGAAAACATTAATGAATAACTAAAAATATGGTAAGGATGCAAATATTTAAAGCTATTCTACATGCTTATTTCTCCAAATTCCAAGAAGAAAAAAACTATGAAAGGTAAAAAAATAAAAACAGACATCAAATTACTCAAGCCAGGATAATCTATATTTGGGTTTAAAAAATCCATAAAAGAGATAAAATACTTTTCATACATAAAAATTCAGATAAAAAGCAGCATTTCTTAATCATTTGCAATATGCGACAATTTTAAAATTTTGTTAACATCAGGTTTTGGACAATTGTGCAAATGCTGGTTGTGCAAAAAACAAAGATTACTCATTAAAAACAATTAATAAAGAAAACATCTTTCTAGCCATAGCACATTGTGTCTGGCTTCAATGTGGGAGTACACATATACTTTTAGATCACAGCATATCATATCTGTCATAATGCATTAGGTTTTGAGAAATTATAGGATAGAAAAACAGTGGCCCATTATCTGAGTTAATCTTGTTCATATCTTATATTATCTAAGGCTGTCATGGTTTTTCTCTGTCAATTGCACACTTGATGTAGTTGTAAACAGTATAGCAGATCACATTATTCTCAAGATTACACAGAAAATTGCCTAGTTCCAGGGGTTTGAGTGGCCTGGGGCAATGTCAGATCGCATAGCTTTATATGCTGATGACGTGTTATTTTTTCTTACGCAACCGGACCGATCGAGACCCAGACTCCTCAGGATCATGCAGATCTTTGGCAAAACATCTGGGCTATATATGAACCCCCGTAAATCCTACTTATGGCCTATGCGTAATGTAGGCCCTATGGGCTCATGGTCCGAAGAGGTTACGGTGGTGCAGGATGGCTTTAAGTACCTCAGGGTCTTTCTGGCCACTTCACAGCCCCTGTCATGGGAAAGAAACCTAGCTCCACTGTGGATGCAAATCAAGGAGAAGACTCGCACCTGGTCACATCTACCGCTCTTCCTATTTGGTAGGTCTGCCATCTTCAAGATGGTCTCCCTGCGCCGTTTATTGTAGCAACTCCAAAACCACCCATATTTGATATCACCTAGTTGGTTTACGCAACTAAACACTACACTTCGGCATTTCCTTTGGGGGGCGGCTGTGCTCGGGTCGCATTGAGGACATGTTTTCAGTCAACCTAGTGTGGTGGGTTGGCAACACCGGATATTCAGGCATACTATGCGTCATCGCACCTTCTCATTTTAAACGATCGGTGGTACGGCGATAGGTTGGACCCCGCCTATGTGGTCGAGCGGTGGATGATGGGTACCACACCTTTACATTCAGTCCTTTATGCTGGCCCGACCCTGAGGTAGAACTAGCAACAAAGTCTCAACCGGATTTAATGGAAATTAATATTATTGTATGTTCTAAACATTACAAAGAGGCAACAGAAAGAAGAAGGGAGACTCCAAGTAATTTGTTGAATGTGCTCATAGCATCATATATTAAAAACACATTTTATACATGACAGTTATATCAGCACTGTAAGCAAAAATGTAAAGGCAACCCAAAGAAACTTGGTGCACGTTGTGCTCGTGACAGTAAGTGACGGCGCAAGTGACAAGTGAAACATACAGTGGTAAGCGCAAAGTGATAAAGTGATCTAAAATATATACAAATTTAATTGGTTCAACACAATGATTTTCGAGTAATTTGAACAAGGTTTAGAGCAATTCTATGAACCAATAATGAATATGCGCCATTAATTGCACTGATAAAGTCGGTCGACGGCGTTTCGATCCTAGTTAATCTGGATCATCATCAGGACCGGGTAGCCCAAATTATAAGTACTGAAAACCACAGGGGTCGGAATTCGATATTATATCAAAACAAGGGAGCAGCGCTAAAAAACGTCTGCGAACGGTTACAGGACAGCCATCAGTGCTCTACTGGTTAATTATCAAGAGTAGCGTAGGCAAGGTGCATGGTCGGAGCCCCGATCCACTGCAACAAAGGTAGTTGGGGATTCCTAAATGTTTCTGTGGAGTTTCTAGACTAAATCCGTCAAGTAGTTGAGTATCAACCGGGCCGCCACATATGTGTACGGTATCCTCCGGTGCCTGAGGGCGTTGCATCCGGCGACTGCCACGGTCTTTCGGCTCTGGAAGCGCACACTCCGGCAGCTGGGGTGGTGGGGCAGAATAACAAAAAAGGCTCCTCTTTGGCATAATGGCCTCATGCTGCAGTTGACGGGCCTTCCTGGCTTCTCGGGTTGGGAGACAATAGTAATTTCTACTGTGGGGGATGTACTTCATGGCCAGACACTGAAGTCCGTTCAGGAGTTACAGCAATAATATGCGATGCCCCGATGCAATTCTACAAATACCTTCAATTCCGCCATGCCTTCTCTCCATATTTAGCACTCCAGGAGACCATACCCGATTTCAGTCCTCCTGAAGCCAAAGTATTTATGGGAGAATTAGGGGAACACAAGATCGCCAAAATCTACCGCACGCTTGTCACAAATAGCCACACAACGCTATCTAAAACACGGGAGGCCTGGCAGACTGATTTGGGCCCATTGGATGATGAGGACTGGACTGAGGTGCTGGCATCCCCACGAGGTGCCGCCATAGCGACTCGGCTACGATACATTCAGTTCAAGTACCTACACCGGGTATATTACATGAGATATCGGCTCTGGCGGACAGGGCTCATCACTTCTCCGCTTTACTTGAGATGCCAAGAGGCCGAGGCTACCTTCATCCACACAGTATGGCTGTGCACAACACTCTCGAGGTTCTGGCATGCATGTCGCGGGTTTTGGGTTGGGACATTCCTCATTCACCCAGATTAACCCTTCTACATATAACCAATGACATTGGGGGGAACATCTATAAACGCCACCTACTGCTACTGGGCCTCACACTTGCGAAGCAAGACATTGCAAGGGCCTGGAAAGATACCTCACCCCCCCCTCTCTTGGGGCTTGGAAGAAGGGTTTAGATTTCTATATGGAGCTGGAGATACCTGTATTTGCTGCGTGGGGTTGTCCTCGGAAACATCCCAAGGTATGGAAGAGATGGGCAGACTTACGGGGGATCTACTTGGAACCTACTCCAGACCATATGACGGATTGATGTTAAGTACAGCTGCTATATGGTGGGATGTACAGATTATGAGAGTTTTGAGTCTGCATTCATGGGTTGATTTTACATGCTCTATATTTTACAGTGGACAAATGACACTTCAGTTAATTGTTATTGCAATATGTTGTTATGCATATGATCCTTTTTTACATATTTTGCTACAAAATGTCGACATCAATATTTGTACTATGTATACTTTGCTGCTATGGTATATGGCCTTTACAGGCGTATTTTGGCTGTTGATAATAAAAAAAATTGTGAAAAAAAAAAGATTACACAGAAAATTAAAAACATCAAAGCAATAGCAAAGTTTCTTTGATAGGAAAAGGGGATACAACAAATGGTTCCTAAAATCTTTGCAAAACCTACAGAACAACATTAAATGGATGGTTGATTGTGTTGTGCTCTCAATGCCACTGGAGTCAAGCTATCCTGGCTCATGAGGGGTGAAACCCCGAAACCAGTCCTAGGATGCTTGTTTACAGTCCAGGGAGGACCTGGCCTGGCAGTTCGGGCTGGACTGTTCCCATTGGGCACAGGGTCAAGACTGATTTGCATATGGCTGGGTTAAAACTGGAATGGCATGAGAAGAAAAAAAAACAATAGATTTAGGCCCAGATCTCTGTACTGGGGTGAATGTATGACATTGTTCTGCATTCTGTCCATCAATTGTTCTTTTTGCATTTGTCACCCTGAGTGGGACGGGTATGCCTAGACGTGGGTCCCGTGCTCTCCATGCCACTGGAGTCAAGCTAGCCTGGCTGATGAGGGGTGAAAACCCGAAACCGGTCCTAGGATGCTTGTTTCCAGTGCAGGGAGGACCTGGGCTGGACTGTTCCCATTGGGCACAGGGTCAAGACTGATTTGCATATGGCTGGGTTCAAACTGGAATGGCATGGGGAGCAAAAAAACGATGGATTTAGGCCCAGATCTCTGTACTGGGGTGAATGTATGACATTGTTCTGCATTCTGTCCATCAATTGTTCTTTTTGATTGTGTTGTCATCCCATCGCAGGGGCATGTGGGTAGGTTTCTTGTCCATGCATCCATTTTTGGGAATGCTAAAAGTTGATGTAATAAGCCCAGCAGTAATCTTGTGAGCTGAAATCTCTGGGTATTCATTACCTTTACCAAATACCCTTAGATACCCTGATGAACTGGGCCTAGCATGTATCTAGATACGGTTGGTTTTTGGCCTTCACTGAATTCTCTTGTGGCCCTTCTGTTCTTAATAAAGATAATTTTCAACTTCTTTTTACTGTGACGTAAAATTGACGTAAAATGTTAACTAGGTTTGTTTCAGTGATATCATCGTCTAATTCTTTCCAGTATAATTCTACCAATTATTTTGGAAGAGGAGTCCAGGAGGGATAAAGGCCAGTAACATTTAGCCTCCACCTGTTTCCCTTTTTATAAATAGGCACAATTATACTCTCCGTCCATGTAGACGGGATTGTCCTTTTTGCTACAGCGTTGAAAACCTGGGTTAGTATAGGGGCCCATAGGGTTATGTTGGGTTTAAAGGCATCCACAGGGACCCCTTAGGGGCCGTGGGCTTTCCCGCTTGCTGATTTTTCTATTGCAGTCATTACCTCTTCCAAACTAACAGAGTTTAGGTGTACCAGCGTAGATTGTTTTGGTTCTCCCAGAGAGTTATCCCCTTTTTTATTTTCTGGATTAAAAATACTTCCAAAATGGCTAAGCCAGTCTGATAGGGGAACCACGGTCTCTACCCTGGGACCTAGACCATCCTTCAGAAATGGGAAATGTATTATTTTCCAGAATAATATTGAGTCTCTGCTGCCTGGTCCAGTTTTGCCCATGCCTCTTCTTGTAGGAATCTCTTCCTCTGACCTAGCGCCTGTTTGTATAGATACCTCAGACTTTTAACCTCATGACTATTTCTGGGAACAATATTCCAGAAAAGAAAAGACAAATCACAAACACGATGGGCCTTTCCTTTTGAACCAGCAGAGGCCTGGCTTCGATCAGAGGACTGCGTGGAATTGTTAGGTACACTGTACCCTGTGGCTGCAGGGCAAACGGAGGCAGATTCAAATGATGAACACGTTAAAGAATTGATCCCAGCTTTCTCACTGGCATTCTCTGCGCCTAGTGTTCCATCATTAGGGCATGTGGACTGGGCAATGTGTCAGGCCATCAAGTCTGCTGGGCTAAGACAAGGGGTTTGACTCTCAGAAGTGGCAATAAAACTTGGCAGTTCTTCGTAATGAACATTGTTCAGAGAGGCAGCACTCCTAACTGAAGCATCTGACCCTACTAGCCAATCAATGTCTTCGTGAGTCAAAAATTGAGTAAGAGAGTCAATACAGCTTAGTTTAAAAAAGTGGCCTAAAGGGACTGGGTATATTCTTTGCGGATGACTCTGCAGACAATCGAGGTTGCGTAGAATGAACTCCACAGCAATGCAAATTCAATTACATACCGTAATCCTATATATTGTCATAATCGTCAAAAGTCAATGTCCATTAACAGCCACCCGTCTGCACAGTGTATTTATCTATGTCCTTGGAGGAAAAGTGTCCAGATTTGGTAAGATCTTTCGGGCCAAACTGCCCCCAAGATCGGTGCCTAATAAAATGATGTAAAAACATATTCAGAGAAAAGAAGAAAACATATACTGAAAAAATAAAAATCCCAAATATATAGCCATAAAGTGGGTGAATAGGTAGAGCAAAACGCGCCATACATTACACATAATCCTAGTTGACAGCTGTCAAATCATGTCCCTGAAGGTCCGATATATATATTGGGCCTCCTGTAACTGTGGAAATATAAACATCCCAACTGAAACCTTGCAGCCTCAAAACAAATATTGAAGACAACTTTCAAGGATCATCCGAGGATGTAGTTAGTCGTTCACTCGGGCGTTCCTCAGCCCGCGAGCACAATAAACCAAGACACTCATTTCAAATGCCGAATTCAACCGTAGCTGGATTGCCGAGCACTCCCAGCCCCCCTCGCTTAGCACGCACTCTTAACAAGCAATCATACAATACTACAATGCGTCATCACGCCTTCTCTTAGGAATCCACACACACATTACTCAGTGCCATACGGTAAGTTTAGCCAGAAAAAATGCATGTAATGCCACCATTCGTGAGAACCAAAACGGGCTAGTGCATAAGATGAAACAATGTAAAGTAACTGAACGTGGCGTAAGTTTCGAAGGCAGGGCATGCCCGAAATTAAGTGGCACATATGTCAGGACCCCATTATGTAACACCAACCTTCTAACAGGCAATTCCTCAGCGCTAAAATACGTCGGTCCCATGTCGTTACCAAACCCATCTACTCCTATGCAGCCAGAGTATTAGAAGTGGGTGATTTTGTTTGGTATATGTCGCTCTCAGACTTGTCTCACACTCTTATAATTAAATAATATCTCACCTGCGGTGCTTCAAGAGGAGGAAGTTTCATCCTACTTCCCCTAAACCAATCCTATAGATCGGAAAAACACAATCCAAAGCTCTAGCACACGCAATCCTAGACTATGTTTAAATACAACAGCAATCAGTACACATGTGAAGATTAACAATTCGCATTTGAATATATTTCTTTTTATTTTCGGACCATTGGTCTCTCCATTCGTTTTTTAGCCAGCCAACACGTGTTTCGTCGTCGTTTGAGGGAGTACCTCACGACTTCCTCAGGGCTAAAAAAACATCAGAACGTTCCCAAAGGTAATGCACATTAAATAACAAAATCCTGTACATATCGCAAAACTCCGGTGACTTTTTGTGTCCTTTTGAAATATTATAGTACTATGTGAAAATATATTGGAAACCCATGCATCATTGTCTGGTAAATAGTAGGACATTGCCTAACTATATTGATTACAACTAATAGCCAACATACTTTTATATTGTCCAATAACCCATCATATTGCTTTGTTGAAACCATAAGGAACGTGGCACAATCTCCAGTACTTCCATTCAAAAAAAGTATCATACCACCAGTGCACCTATTTCTAAACCGCTAGATTCAGAGGAGATAGACTTCAATACAGGATAGCCGGGTCAGAAGTGGAACCAGGTTTACAGGTATGAATAATTTTGTCTAAATGAGTGAGATGTGGATATGGATGTGCGCAATACATGTTGGTAATCAGGTATTGTTGGTCGCCTTACATGTTTTTTAGAGCACACTTTTTGTGAGGGGCAAAAACCCAGTCCTTTGCTTAACACATTTTCTTCAATCACTTAAAGGTGTTGGTCAGATAGATTCACAATTACCAATTACAGTATCACAGTTCACAGCATCCTTTAACACAATATTCATTGTTTACTTATCATGGTGCTCTTCTAATTCTTCTTTGACTGTGTTTGTACCCCTGGAGCCTCCACTTTTTTCCATTTCCACCACCCCCCCTTTTTTGTTCCTTTCTTACTAGTTTGTTTCCTAGTCGTAGTCTTTCCATCTCCAATAAAAAAGGTGATGTTCCCTGTGGAGTAGATGTAGTCGGAACCCTCTCATGCGAGGTGATACTTTCAGCTGATGTCAAGGAACTTATACTAATAGATCGTGTCTCTATGGTTTCCTCTCGTGCTCCTTTGCCTTCACCTGGTACCTTTACACTGTGGTATTTACCAGAAAATGTGTAAATTCCACCTTCCTTGTAATCTGTCTCGTCTCTTTTTATTTTCTTAGTTTCTTGTCACACAAGTACACCTGATATTCCTCCAAAACCTTATCAAGTATATCATAAATCTTTTCGATCCCATCTTTTAGATCTATGGCCTCAATCCAGAAAGTAAGTTAAAAATGTGCACCTGTAATATAAAAATGTTGAAATATATATTACATTGCAAGGGCGTGGCTTGGAGCGTCAAGATGGCGGTCGCACTCTAAGAGTGCTCTGGACCCCTCCGTCATCCGCTCCAAGCTGGATCACCATCGGCAGCCATCCTCTCACCGTGGACCACTGCCAGCAACTACACTCCACCTGGGCCATCCGCCAAGGCCGCGGCATCACGCATCTGGGCGTCCCGTCGGATTCTGAGCCGGGCCTCTGTGATATCCAGCACCCAACATGGCGGCGCCCATATAACTGGGACCCACGCCTGGCACAGGAGGCGGATTTGGCGCTCCCTCTTTCAGCAGCCCGTGATGCTCCCGAACTGGGCTCTGTTGCTGACTGGGGGCGACCGGGGCGGTGGTGAGCTCCAGGCTGCAGACCCGCGACTGTCCAGCGCCCTGGTGGCCTGCGGGGAACGGAGGTGGCGCAGGCCTTGAAGTGGGGCCTCGGCCCTTTCCCCCCTCCGACCAGACCTCTTGGAGCCAGTGTCTACCACTGTCTTGTCGGCCTGCTTCGCGAGTGGAGGGTCCGGGGATCGGCTGCGACACCGCGCGGCGGGGCCCCCTGGGGGGGCCTCCCCTTTCCTGTGGCTGCGTTCCAGAGGCCTACACTGAGGGTCCCGTACGGTGCTCTCGGATTGGACTGTGGCTAGATCCCGGGCCCGCCGGCGCGGAGGGGCTTGTGGTGCCCGTGCTCCCTGTGGCCTGGGGGATCGGGCGGAGTACGAGGAGAGAGAGCCTGCTCCTACCTGGGGACTCCCGCCGAACTCTGAAGCCCTGCAGCCGATTGATCCCGGGACCGGGAGGGGGTCACTGGGGCTTGTCTCGGCTGTCACGCTCGGGCAGCGGGGGCTCAAGGGAGCTCCCCCCCTCCCTTCCTGGCTGGTGGGAATCCTTTGCCGGCACTCCATTGTGCTGCCTTGTCTCCTGGCCCACTCGCCTGCTCCTGAGCCATCATGCCGAGCGGTGCCCGCGTGGGCTGCGCACTGCGCTGCGAGAGGGGGGCCTTGCTGAATGCCTGCACTGAACGACGGATCGCCTCACCCGTCTGACCACGAGCGGCTCGCGGCCCACTGATGACTCCGGACAAAGAACTCGGGCCGTGCTGATCCGTGGCGATTGGCGCGGAAGCCTGTCTAGACCTGCTGAGACGGTGAGTGGCCCCCTTCCCCCCCCCCCACGGCTGTGAGACTTTGACCCGGGTTCCGCCGGAGCCTCAGATCCCCCCTGGGGTGGTCCCTGCCCTGAGAGACTGCACTGTTGTAATCCGCCTCACCCCGGGCGCACGGAGGCTTGCAGTGGCGGTCTCCGGGTGGTCTTCTAGACCGGGGCCTGCTGCGTCCTGCTCATCCCACTGTTGCTCCTGGGCCTGGCAGCAAGTTGCTTCCTGGTGGTGGGCCGACGGTGGGCCCACTCTGTCATCGCTGAGGGGCTGAGGAGGAGGGCTTCTTGTTTGGTGCCCCAACAGGATTGTGTGACCTGGGCCCCATGGAGTGATTCTTGCGGGCATCCGGGACTGAGATCGGGTGCTAGCGGTGCCCGCCTGGAGTCCTGCCCCGCAGCGCTGACTGTGGAGGGGGCTGAAGGCTCCTGCTTGGATGTAAGCACAGCGCGCGCTGGATCCACAATTCGTCCTCCCCTCCACCACTGACTTGGTTTTTGCACCTGTGTGCACGCAGGATCTCTAACACATAGTAGTGGGCCAGCCCCAGCCCGCATCTTGGTGCTTGGGCGAAGTGGTATCCCCCTGCTCGCTGTAGGCTCTGAACATTGGCACTCTCCCTAGGGGGCTCCCACCCACAGCTGAGCACACATCCGTGGCTTTCGGGAGGACGCACGCTCCGGGGCCCCAGACCTCAGGCCCCAACAGATCCTTGACTTGAAGCCAGGGGCGCCCACCCGGCCTTGGCCTGTGGGGGCCACATCCGACCTGCCCTGAACCTGACCCCCCGCCGGTGCTCTGTCCAACGCTCGCCATGGGGAAAGACCGGGGTCCTAAATCCTCCGCCACACATACGCAAACGAAGATCGACCAATTCACCATGGTTGACCACGATCCCACAGGGCAACTCGAGGGCGGCCCTTCTCTTCAGGGCAAAGACTTGGCCGCTATCCTGCAGGCGATCAGCTCGTCCCAGGCCTCGGTGGAAGGGAAGATCGGTGAGGTCAGGGTTGACATGTCCCTTATCCGACAGGACCTGCGCAACGCCACGGCCCGCATCACAGAGGCCGAATCTCGCCTCTCCACGGTGGAGGATGACGTCCATCAATTAAAAGAACAAGTGACCCGCTTGCAGTCCCACACCAAGGAGCTCCACAGATGCGCAGAAGATGCCGAAAACCACTCGCGCTGCAACAACCTCCGCCTCATGGGATTTCCAGAGGGCACCGAGAGAGAGCAGATGTCCACCTTCATCGAAACCTGGCTCTCCTCCTGAATGCCCAAGGGCACACTCTCAACATGGTTCACAGTGGAGAGAGCCCACCGGTCCCTTGCGCCTAAGCCGCCGCCCGGGGCCCCGCACCGTCCCATCATAGCCCGGATTCTCAACTTTAAAGACCGGGATGCGATCCTGCGTGAGGCGCGGTCCCTGGGACCCCTAAAATGCCAAAACCACACCATTAGGGTGTTTCCCGACTATACCAAGGAGGTACAAGACCAACGACACTCCTATATAGAAGTGAAGAAGAAAATGCGAACTCTTGGCCTTCAATATCGACTCCTGTTTCCGGCCCGCCTCCACGTCGTCTTCCAGGGCAAGACACAGTTCTTTGACTCGCCGCAGGCCGCCAGGACTTGGTTGCTGGAGGAACGCCCCCTCGGGTCCCGGCGGAACTCTTCACTCAAGCACTGGGGCCCCCAGTCTGCGCGGCCTCGATCTCCCAGACAACAACACTGGAGGCGTACACAGTCCCGCAAGGGGCGTCAGTCCCACAGAGAGAAATCCAGATTGCTGATCCTGGCTGCCCACAGGCCCGGGGGCTCTCCAAGCCTCCTGGGCTCCCCATCTCGCCAAAGAAATCATTCGACCGGCAGCTCATCAGGAGAACGCCTCCCACTGGGCCACCTGGGCTTGGCGGCTGCGGATTCAGACCTTTCCCGCAGCCCAATGATCTGATGTCCTCTGGACGGTGGTGATCGAGATAAGGGGGTCCATGCTGCTTCTCAGTTTAATGTACAGACTACACGATGTCACGCAGTGGAACTGGGGGTACTGGCAAGCGGTTTTCTTGCGGCCAATGTTGGAGGGGCACCCACCCGCGCCATGGAGAATGTGCACCCCTGAACTCCACTTGCTCCCCACGGCGATCCGATTCTACAAGCCGCGCTGAACTGAACTGTGGTATGTCCTACCGGGCGCCTCCGCACTGCCCTGTTGACTCTTGGTTCCTCATGGCCCGCCGCACCTGATGGGGGGTGCCCATCCAGTGACGCGTCCTCACTGTTCCAACACCAAAGGCGCCATGGCAGAGTTCTTGTTCCAATGAACATCCGTCTATAAGGAGGGGTCCTCCACGCAATCCAACCCGAACGTTTTAGTTTGGTTCCTTACTTTGCCTAGTTGGGACGACAGATGCTTCTGTTCCTGAAGTATAGGGTGGGGGGATGGGGTAGGGAGGGAGGGTGGGGGGATGGGGTAGGGAGGGGGGTTGGGACTGTTGTCCCGTTGTTGATGTTGGTTTAATGTGTTGCCTCACCAGCATTCTTATTGTACACTGTGATAATCCCGCGTACCGCATGTGAACTACAGTCACACTTACTATCCCGCACTCACGTCAGACCCCATTTGCACCCACTGCTAGCCCGGGTCTTGTGACCCTCCGTTCCCACCTGCGCCCACCATGACGAGTACGAATAACGCCAGAGTCTCCCTCCGCACACTTTCCTGGAACGTTAATGGGCTTCTGGACAGGATCAAATGAACGGCTGTCCTGCGCTATGCCCAACGCCAGGCTGCTGACATTCTCCTGCTCCAAGAGACTCAACTCATGGGAAACCACTGCCCCTTTCTAGCGTGATATGGGTATGATAGAGTTTGGCATTCCGGGTTTGCCCGGGGCTCCCGGGGGGTGGCCATCCTTATACGGCGCAATCTCCCCTTTGTGCTCACACAGGCCACTCACGACCCCCAGGGAGGCTATGTAGCCCTGAGTAGAACGTTGGGTGGGAACCCTCTCAACCTTGTCTCTATCTACTCACCCCCATCAATGCTCACAACGACTCTGGAGCACACCACCAACCTCCTCACCTCCTTGCCTCTGGGTGCTACAATAGTTGGGGGCGACTTCAATGCAGTTCTCAATCCCCACCTCGACACTACAGGCTCACCGTCCGCTACCAGAACCACCCACCCAGTTGGCGAACTGTGCGGACTCCCTGGGCCTGTGCGACGCCTGGAGAATCTGGCATCCCCAGAGCAGGCAGTTCACTCACACATCAGCTGCACACCACACCCATGCACGTATAGATGCTATATTTGTCCCCTCTATTGACTGTCAAAAGATTAGAGGCATCCATATCCTTCCCTAGGTGTATCTCAGACCATTCACCCGTACTTCTCAGCATTGGGGAACCTCCTCCCTCGGCACGCCCAACCTGGCGGATGAACGCATGGTTCCTCCAGGAGAAAGAGTTTAAAAAGGCGATTGGGGCAGAACTTCAGCAATACTTCCTTGCCAACACCGGCTCTGTCCCCTCTCCGGGTAACCTATGGGAAGCGGGCAAAGCCGCCATCCGTGGCTTCACCAAGGGCCAACTTAAAATCCAGCGACAAGCCCAAACACACCAGATCACCCTGCGAGAGGCTCAAGCTCTGCTTCTCGAACAATGTCCTCCCAAAGACCGAGAAGCGGCCCAGGAAAGGCAACTTACACACCTAAGGGGCGAAATCAAGCAACTCTCCTTGGATGCCGCTAAGCTCCTATGGAGATCCTCTATAGCTAGGGTGTATGGCTGGGGTGATAAGAACAGGAAGATCCTTCACAGACTAGCTACATACCAGAGGGCCAACCGCATCATTCCGGAGATTGAGGGCCCGGGCGGTCTGGCACATCGCTCCCCTCTGGCGATGGCCCGGGCTTTTGCCTCCTACTATCACGAGCTATACCCAGCGCAACGCCCTGAAACTTCCCTTTCCGAATTTCTTTGCGCAGGCCGTCTCCACATCCCTCACCTCAGCACTGCTGAGTCCGCTGACTTGGACCTCCCCATTACCCGTGAGGATATTAATGAAGCCATAGCGCATACCTCGCCGGGCAAGACCCCAGGCCCAGACGGTCTCCCACAGGAGTACTACGCTGCATACCGGGAGATCCTCATCCCGCACCTCTCCGATCTCTTTGCTGAAGCCCTCGAGAAGGGCTCCTTTCCCCCCGAGACAGATGTTGCCACTATTGTTGTTCTCCCTAAAACGCAACCGCTGTCGCCCAACTGTGCGGATTACCGCCCAATCTCCCTCATAAACACAGAGGTTAAAATATTCGCTGCAGTCCTCGCCCAGCGAATCAGGCCCTACCTCACCCAACTGGTCCATCCCGACCAATGTGGGTTTATGCCTATGCGGGGAACTAGACACTGCCTCCGTCGTCTCCACCTGGCCCTACCAAACCGCCACTTGCTAACTCCTTATCTGGTGCTTCTTCTCGTAGACTTTAAGAAGGCCTTCGATTCTGTGGATTGGCAGTACCTGGGCGAGGTGGGTTTTGGTACACGTTTTCGCAACCTGGTGACGGTTCTCTATTCTCGACCTCAAGCACGGGTACTAGTCAACGGGGTATTATCGGAGGAGTTTCCCATTAGAAGAGGAACAAGGCAGGAATGTCCCCTCTCACCCCTCCGTTTCGCCTTAGCGATAGAGCCCCTAGCGAGCCTCATTCGGTCAGACGACCGCATTCTGGGTTGGGAGTGGCCCAACTCGGAGGAGGACAAAATTGTCCTGTACGCAGACAACGTCTTAATCTTCCTCACGGAACTGGCCCAATACGGCCCCCACTGTCTCCGGCTGCTGCACTCCTTTGGGCAGGCCTCTGGTCTGCGACTTAACCCCAGTAAATCGGTCTTGTTCCCCTTACACTTAGCGAGGGATTGCTACGACTGGCAAACCACAATACCCCTTAGGCGACAGTCTTTCAAATATTTGGGGATTTGGGTTGCATTGCTCCCTGATCTCGCCTGGTCCCTCAACATAACTCCGCTGGTGAAAAGAGCTAAGGAAGACCTTTGCAAATGGCAGACGCTGCCACTGAATCCCCTAGGGAGGGTCGCCCTGTTCAAAATGATGATCCTCCCCAGATTCCTCTATGTCCTTGAGAACACCCCCTTCTGCTTCCCACAGGCCTAGTTTAGAGATCTGGACAGCACAGTCACAAAATTTCTCTGGGGTGGTCGGAGACCCCGTATAGCTCTAGCTCGCTGCCGGATCCCACCCTTCGACAGGGGCATGGGGATGACCAACTTATACTTGTAATATTTGGCGACCCGCCTACTCACATTACATGATTGGTTTAATGGGGGATGGTCGGATCCGGCCTACAGGCTCGAACTGAGTGAACTGGGTCTATCCCGAATTCAAACAATGATGTACGGGGGGCCCATACATAGAACTTTACCTGGGGTGACACAAACCGCTCTTCTGGCCTGGCGGGCATCACTGCGCCAAACCCAATGGACACATAAACTAACCCAACACACGCCACTCTGGCATGGAGCGTGGCTAAGGGAGGTTAGTGCGCTGAAAGGATTTCGGTCTTGGGATCTTATCGTGATCTCCCAGCTCCGGGATGTGTGGGCCAGCGACCACATACGCTCCTTCCAAGGTTTACAATCCAGGTATTCCTTACACCCATCCCAATTTTACAGATACCTGCAGCTGCGTCATGCTCTCCACTCACACATACCAGATGGCACAACATTACCGGAATATAGCCCACCTGAGGCGCAAACTATGATGGGGAACCTGGGGAAGGGGGGCATCTCCCGTATTTATCGCTCATTAACCAACAACCCCCCAACCACACTGGAACGGCTCAGAAGCCAGTGGGAGGAATGGGTGGGTCCACTGGAGGAGGAGGATTGGAGGGACGCACTAATGGCGCCTAAGACGGTCACTGCATCGGCCAGGCTTCACCTGATCCAACTGTACTATTTGCACGCTGCCTATTTAACCCCCGCTCACCTTCACATGGCCGGCCTATACCCAACTGCCTCCTGTACGCGATGCGGCCAAGACCAGGCCGACTTCTTCCACATGGTTTGGGCATGTCCCCTTTTGGCACGATTCTGGGGGTGTATAGAAGAGGAACTCACGGAGGTACTGGGTTGGGAGGTCCCCCATGACCCACTACACACGCTCCTGGGGATCACAGATGGGCTGGATGGGTCCAGGAATGAAAAATTGTTCTTTAATATGGCAATGATCGTAGCTAAGCGGGACATAGCCGCCAATTGGAAACGTCCTACTCAGCCTAGCGTCAAGAACTGGCGTGAGGGGGTAGACTGGTGTGCCACACAGGAAAAGCCTCTATATGATGCACTGGGCTGTCCGAAGAAATACCGTAAGGTGTGGGGCAAATGGATGGGTCTAGTGGCTTGACTTTGCTTCGCTTGATTGACTGTCTGTACTACCTGGGACCTTTCGAGGTCATGAGTTATGAGGGTTTACCAACTAACCAAATGTGGGATTTCTTCTTCTTACTGTACTGTGCTATACTGCTGGTCCTTTTTTTACCATGTCTAAAATCAATAAAATTGTTTATCAAAAAACATTGCAAACTGTTTTTTATAAAAAACATAATAATATATATTTGTATGTATGTGTATTTTAGTGTAGACATCGCTTTTGTGGAAGGTGGTATCTCTCACAACAGATAGCAATACGGCTGGCTCCAATCAAGAGTTTTGAAAACATGGGCGCAATGAAGTGTGAAGACTGGCTTTCATGAAATAGCAATAATGGAACGACAAACTAACAGGACCTGCCTAGAACAAGTTACTTACCTTCAGTAATGCTTTATCTGGTAGAAACTCTATCTAGCCACAGATTCCTTACCTTCCTATATTCCCAGGTGTCAGACTGGATCCTGAATTTTTTTGCAATCCCCTTCTGTGTCGTTAGGTGGTGTACTTCGCCTCCGCATGGCGTTGTTGTTATAACATAACATAACATAACATGTGTATTTGTAAAGAGCACGTTCACCCCAACGAGGTCTCTTGGCGCTGAATAACAGATGTTTATTGTTACCCAACTCAATGGTACTCATTTTATCGACCTCAGATGGATGAAAGGCTGAGTGGACCCGCCGGGATTTGAACCTGTGACCATAAGGTCGAACACAGGCCCCTGCAGTGGATGCATTAGTCCACTGAGCCACCAGACCCGGTTGGTGTCATCCGATTCAGAGGGGACGTGCGTAGTGCCTATATAGGCACCATCCCAGCGCACTGACCTCAGTTCCTGACTGTTTTCCTGCACCAGAAGTATGGAGCCAAGCTGAGGAGGAATGGCTAGTGTGCCAAGTGAGGTCCTAAAGGCTCTCTTAGCATGAGAAGACAGTTCGTAGAATGGGGAGTCGGTAAGGAAGAGTCTCTACCAAATAAAGCCTTACCGAAGGGGTAGGAAAGTGTCCCTTTTTGACATGGTCACTCCCTCTTTTGCCTGGTATTTGATGCAATTTTGGCGGAATTACACTGGGTTCCTTCTAACCAGGTCCCCAGTGCCAGTGCTCTTTCCCTAAACAAGGTAACTGTTCAATTGTTCCTCCAGTGGGCAAGACCTTTAGCACATTTGTATGTCCTTAGCAAATGGCACCCAAGGCACCCAGGGCATGGGTACTGAAGAGGATCCCTAAAGACTGCAGCATGTATTGTGCTACCCTAAGGGACCCGACGGTGCAGACAAATGTGAATACACAACATGGTACACACCCTGTGCGCCATGCCCACAGACACTGCATGCAATATATGTAAGTCATACCTACAGCAGACTTTATAGCCCTAAGGCAGGGTGCATTATATAATGTGTGAGGACATATCTGCATGATTAGATATACCCCTGTGCTGTCTAGTTCCATTACTAGTTAGTACAAGTGAACAGAGAAGCCATCTTAAGTATATGTACTGGGCACAGGTACTTAAAGGTTCCCCAGCAACATGATGGCTTCACTGAAATCTATAGTGTTTGTCATCAAACACCTTGTCTAAATAAATCCATACTGATGCCAGCAGTGGATTTATTAGGAAATGCACCCGGAGGGCACCTTGGAGGTGCCCCTGAAATCCTACCAGCCTCTTAGTGTGCTGGCTGGCTGATATCTTCCAGGTTGCCACCAAAGACGAGTCTCTGACTCCCTGGTGGTAAGAGTCAATGCTCCCAAAGGTCAGAAACAATGCCTGATCTGGTGGGTGGTGTTTACCTCCTCCAGCAGGATGGGTAGTGAATCTGCATACCAAGGCTAGAGGCTTCAAAGCCTCTGCTGCCTTTGATATGGGATCCCGGCTTCCCCCAGACCTGGGAGATGCCACCTCCTGCCCTGAGGCCCATCGCGCACCAGGACAGGCATGGAATAAGCTATGCAAGGAGGTGTGGTACAGTACCAGGCCAGTCACATCTCTTAGGTGGGCTGCCTGATGTGCCCCACGAAAGAAGGATTCCACCATCTTGTTTTTGGTGCAATTAGGGACAGGGTTATGCCCACTCCTCACAGGAAGTGGTCATATGGGGATGTAGTGACTCCAAGGGTAAGTAGCCTGTTGGCTACTACCCTTCACTCCTCCTAACGCCCCTAAATTGAGTATTTGGTTGGTCCCCTGACACCATGAACTCAGATTCACCTGACAAGAAAAGAAGAAAGACAGAGAAGAACCAAAGACGTGAGAACTGCGGACTACTGGTGGACTTTGGCGCCAAACCCTGCCTGCTCCTGTCCCGACAATAGCAACAACCTGACTCGTCCTGCAGCTGTACACCCTACAAAAGACTTGGAGGGCCTCCAGAACTTTGCCTTGTCATGAGCATCTTCCTTGAAGAGGAGGAGCCACTTCCCTGCAACCTGCAGGCTCCAACCACAACACCCGGTTCACCGTTCTGATGACTACTGGGTCCACCAATGCAGCAGCCACTCAGGAGGAGGTCCTCATGCTCCAAGAGGTCAGCTCCATCTCCCCACCAAGTGTGAAGATGCCAGGACCAACCGGAGCTGCCTTGCAGCAATACCCGGGGTACCAGACCCCTTGAAACAATCAAAGCTTGTTTGAGTCTAATCCAGACTCCATTGGTGCCAAGACTGACCACCCAACTAAGAGACATCAGCACTACAGAGGCCAACACCGAGAGTGGCACAGCTGTCTAGTGGGTGCCTTTGACGCACGAGCACCAGCAGATCAAAACCCACTGCACCTGAGCTACCCGGCCTGGGTCCAAGACAACCGACGGTGCTCCCCTGCTCCCAGGACCCCCTTGAACCAAGCCCCCCATTGGGAGCTCCCGAACTTATCCCCAAGTCCCCCTCGGCAGCCTGTTTCTAGGTGGTCCTCCTCTTTTTCTACAGTAAAGCACACAAGGCTACCAATCTGTTCAGCACCACTTCATCCGGACACTCCACGGCAGGTACACTTGAACTGCTGGTGGTTCTTTGGACCTTAGCTCCCAGCGCTTAAGTTGTAAAGGAGACCCCCTGAGATTTGTCTGCAAATACCCGAATGCAGTATATGTTCCCTTCTACATAGGAAAGCATAACTGCATAAAAACGCATTTGAGTGACATTTTTCCTTACCTGCAAAAATTAATAAACTGAAAACAACTTGCCAAATTATGAAGTTTTTGGTGTTAAAATAAATATAAAAATACCTGTTATTTTTCTAAATTGGTCTCGAGGTTCTTCTCGAGTATGTGCCTCATTTATTGACTCTGTGTGTTCAACAAATGCATTAACACTCCCCTCTGATAAGCCTAAACTGATCACCCAAACTACCACAAAAGAGAGCATTTGGGATTATTAATTTAAGCCCTCTAAGGCAATAAGGATCGTCTGGATTTTCCACATAGTATACCTTGTTTTGGTACACTACATAAAGATTTGCCCCGGTTAAGACGCCAAGCACGAGTGTGGGATATAGTAAAAACAGAGAGCCTTTTTGACTCTAGGCACTGGGACACGACATTATAGTATAACTTCTTGCCCAGCAAAAACAATAGAAGAAAGCTTTTTAGCTTCTATATTCATCTATGGCACCCTAAGGGAGATTGATTTTATCCATATTGGTGCAAATTGGTGGAGAGCTTGGATCGTGGTCCCTTGAGACAAACAAAGGGAGTTGATAGCGCTTTTCTAGTACTATTTGAAACATTAAAAAAATTCAGATTGCTGGTGAAACAGCCATTAACATAAAGAAAGTTTTTTATATTCCGCTTTTCGCACATGGATGTTTTAGATAGCGATATTCTTAGGAGGGGAATATCCTTGTTGTCCTGAAGAAGGTAGTTTTATATCTTATAACCTACCGAAACGCATCGAAGCATAGAGTTTATTAAATTTGAGGAACATATGATCACATTAGAAAAGAAAATGGTTTCTGCTATGTGGTGTTTTTATTGAATCCTACAAATTAACTTGATTCAATGACAGATGTGATTATCTTGTATGTTTTCTCTCCTTTACATTATTGTATTTATTTGGTTGTTAAGTAGATGTTTATATCTTGTTTTTATCTATGAAATTTTAATTTATGAAATATTATAACAAAATTTGATACATTGAAAGAAAAGAGGTTTTATTACATTTGGATATATAATAATTCAAGTAATTGTGTAGCCCTCAACTCTTTCAAGACTGGGGGAATGAATGTGAGGTGATTCGATGTTTGTATGTCCAGTTGATTCAATGATCAGTGATTTCCAAGGGAGTTATTTACGACTGTTAAGTCTAGTATGTAGCCCTGTCCCTTTGAAATGTCACTACATAAAAGGCCAGCTTCCTACATTGGTGGATCAGAGGTGGGGTACAAGACTTCGCATTTGCTGATGCCACTTGGTCAAAAGATGATTCCATGAAGAAACCCACAATTTAGTTTAGTCAAAAATTATTTTAGAAAGTTTTCTAATCTAAACTGTTAGGGCCTTGAATTAAGTCCCCCGGTCCTTTTGTATTAGAATGTTAAAAAGAGTACTAGTAGTTAGGCCTTAAAAATCTGTTTAGATTTTTTTAACATTTTCTAAAAAGGTCCCAACTTCAGTAAAACAAGTCAACCTCAGAGGATAGAGTTGAGTAACTCAACCTGACCCCTTACCTGCAACTTAGTCTGAAGCAGCTAAAGGACATCTGCAAGATTTGCAAAATTACAATTGGGTCTAGACCAACCAAAGCACAACTCCAGGCGTTGCTTCCTGAGTTTGATAGAGCCCAGGTAAGAGAAGAAGACATTGATGATCATGTCAGTGAAGATGAGTCTGCCAACAGTATGTTATGTTATGTTATAAGCACTTATAAAGCACATGGCTACCCATAGGCATCCCAGCGCTGACAGTACCACACATAATACTTATCAGGAGGGATCCTATCACTGGGATGGGTTTTGAAAAAGCCAAGTCTGAAGCCCCTTTCTGAAAGGAAGCAACCGGTTTTCAGAGTGGAGAGCGAAAGGGAGGGCATTCCACAAGGAGGTCACTTTATACGAGAAGGAGCGTCATCCTAATGCGAGGGATGATCACGAGCTGGTCAGTGGAGGACCGCAGCATTCTGCGAGGGTGATAGAAAGAGAATAAAGGCTGAAGATCGCAGGGCCATCGTCCCACAAGGCCCGGTGGGCGATGCAGAGAGACTTAAACCTGATTCTCTCATCCCATGGCAGCCGATGGAGGGAGTTCAAGGCTTGTCTAGCAGACTGGTGTCTAGGGGTTTCAAGCAAAGGTCTGGCAGCACAGTTCTGGACTACCTGCAGTTTCCTAATCATTCAGTTTGGTGCACCAAGGTAAAGGGAGTTACCATAATTACCATAACAGTACTCATAAGGATGACTCCCCTTCCAATTCCCCAGAGGTAGAGGATGATAACAGTAGAAACCTCTTACTAAAACTGTACCTGGAGGTACACCAGGCCAGTCCAGGCTCCAAGAAGAACTAAAGGATCCAGACCAAGAGCTGGAGAGACTAGCCAGAAGAGTAGTCCCGGGGGCCAAAATCCTGGCCATAGAGAAAGAAAGGGCTGAGATGGGTCTAACACCCATGAACAGTGGCAGCAACATGGTAAACATAGACAAGGAAGAATTTTTTGTAAGGAGGAATCTTTTGATCTCAAAGTCCCCAAAGATATTGTCCCCAAATATGTTGAGGGTGATGATATCAAAAAATGGTTTACAGCCTTTGAGAGGGCTTGTAAAATGAGAAAGTTTAACCAAAAGTATTGGGGCTCTCTGCTCTGGGAGATTTCCTCAGGCAAGTGCGGGGATATACCCCTGACACTTAATGAGGAAGATTCTGCGTCCTATGACCTCATGAAGGATACCCTGATTGAGGGCTTTGGACTCACTCCTGAGGAGTACAGGATTATGTTTAGAGAGATTCGCAAAACTTTGAGTCAGTCCTGAGTTGATTTTGTAGAATTTTCAGTCAAAACACTAGGTGGTTGGTTAAAAGAAAGTAAGCACCTGAAAGAGCACCTGGTTAGTAACTGTACTTCTGAAAAATGTCATCAATACTTGGTAGACCTAGGTTTGGTCTCTCCCCAGGAGTTGGGGAAGAAGGCTGACCATTGGGTCAGGATTAGGGTGTCCACAAAGTTTCATGGTGGGGGTGACCAAAAGAAAGGGGTTGCTAATCCCACCCCCCCCACCCCCAGGGAAAGAAGTGGGACAGTCTAAGAAAAAGGTAAAGAGTCTTCTAAAGGCACCCAAAACCCTGTTCAGTAGGGTAGGCCCAGAGGTACTTCACAATCAAAGGGTGGGTACCAGGTTAAGATCCGGGATCCCAAAAAGGCTTGGTGTTTCAATTGTAAGGCCAAAGGTCACCGAATTGGGGACTCTTCCTGTCACTAAAAACGTTTCCACTAGTACACCTCCAGTTACCACTGGGGTGATGCGTCTCCAGATGGGATCCTTGGTGTGCCCTGACCAGGTCAGAGGGCACAGTGAAGCTACCCTAATCTCAGAGGGTGGGTGGGGTGGATGTAGCTGCCCTGGCTGTCTGGCCCAGTAACCTAGAGAAGCACAGACAACAGACACATATTAATGGGGTTAGAGTGGAAGCACTGAGAGATACAGGTGCAAGTCTCACCATAATAAACTGAAAAACTGATATCCCCAGAGCAGTATTTGGCTGGACAAACTTATCCAGTCACCAATGCTGTTAACCATACTAAGAATCATCCCATGGCTATGGTGTCCTTAGAGTGGGGAGGGGTTATTGGTAAAAAGATGGTGGTCGTGTCCTCTGCAGTTCCTATTTAATGTCTGCCAGGGAAGGATCTAGAGACCTCATCACGGACTGGGGTGGAGCTATGGTCCTGTGCAGCCGTGCTGGGAATACCTGAATGGATGTGCATAAAAACAAGAGCACAGAGCAAAGCCCAAGGTGAAAAAGTGGAATTGGAGCCTGGAGTAACGGCTAAATCCTCCAAGAGAAAATGTAAGAAATCTGGGAAACCAATTTCTTACCAGCCACAAGCTCAGGTCCTCTCTCCTCGGGGAGAAGACCTGTCAGCCCCAGAGGGAACTGAGTCCCAGCAACTTGGGCCTTAGCAGGCAGAACTACTAGGCCAAGTGGATCCTCTAGGGAACAGCTGTGCCAGGGACAGAAAACCTCTCCAACTCCTGAGAGCCTGAGACAGCAAGCTGCTGTGCAGGAAAAGGGAGATATCAGTGGCTCCCACAGGACCTATTGGGACGGGGCTCCTGTATACTGAGACCAGAGATCCCAAATCTGGTGCCACTACAAGAGTGGTAGTGCCTCAGCAATACAGAGTTCTTACTCTCATTGGCCGGTGACATCCCCTAGCTGTTAATCTTGGCCAGGCCAAGACTCGTAGTAGCTAGTCACCCACTTCTACCGGCCAAACATTTCCCAGAAGGTGAAGGAGTTTTGTAACTCCTGTGTTATCTGTCAAGCCAGTGGCAAGACAGGTAGCCACACAAAGGCCCCCTTAATTCCACTTCCAGTGGTTGGGGTTCCCTTTGAAAGGGAATGGATTGAGATAGTTGGTCCCTTTGCCCCTCCAAAAGCATCAGTAAACAGATTCATACCGGTGGTAGTGGATTATGCCACTAGGTATCCTGAAGCAATTCCCCTTAGGACTGTCACTGCTCCAGCTGTTAACAGGGCTCTCATCAGTATCTTTACTAGAGTGGGCTTTCCTAAGGTGGTGGTGATAGACAGAGGTATACACTTCATGTCTGGCTACCGAAAAGCCATGTGGGCTGAGTGTGGAGTGACATACAAGTTTATCACTCCATATCACCCACAAACCCATAAACCAATGTCTAGTTAAGAGGTTGACAAGACCATGAATAGCATGATCATGGGACTCCCTGAGAACCTCAGACAGAAATGGGGCGTCATCTTGTGAGGGAATCACTATGTCTAGTGAAGGAAGGCTGAGAGAGGCCTCTCAAAGAGCCTAAGCAAGACATTGTGGACTATGTGCTTGGCCTACGTTCAAGGATGGCTGAGTACATGGGTAAAGCAACCAAAAACCTTGAGGATAGCCAAGAGCTCTAGAAGCTCTGGTATGACTAAAAGGTTGCACTGGCGGAGTTCCAACGAGGACAGAAGGTATGGATGTTGGAGTCAGTGGCCCTTAGGGCCCTCAGGGACAAATGGAGCGGTCCCTATCCTATCCTTGAGAGGAAAGGTGAGGTCACCTACCTAGTTGCCCTAGGCACTTACAGGAACCCTCACAGGGTCATCCATGTAAATAGTCTAAAGCCTTTCTATGACAGGGCTGTTGTGATCATGCTGATGGTCACTGATGAGGATCAGGAAGAAGAGAGTGATCTTCTTCCCAACCTCCTCTCCCACAGTACTAAAGATGGGTCATTTAAAGGAGCTGTCTTCTCAGACACCCTCTCTGCCCAACAGCAAGCCGACTGCAGACAAGTTCTGAGGCAGTATGCTGGGCTTTTTTCCCTAACCCCTGGTCAGACAACCTAGTGTACCCATGATGTGGACACTGGAGACAGCCCACCTGTCAAAAACAAAATATAATGACAGTCTGGCCAAGTTAAGGAAAGCCCTAGGGCTGAAGTCAGCAAAATGCTGGAGTAAGAGGTGATTGAGCTCTCTGAAAGTCCCTGGGCTACCTCAGTGGTCCTAGTCCCCAAGTCTCATTCCAAGGCTGGTAAACCAGAGCTGAGGTTTTGTGTGGACCATAGAGGTCTCAATGGGGTCACCAATACAGATGCAAACCCTATCCCAAGAGCTGATTAATTAATTGACAGGTTAGGGGCAGCTTAAATCTCTCAGTTCTTTTGATTTGACATCAGGGTCCTGGAAGATTGGTCTGACCCTAGGAGTAAAAGAAAAGTCAGCATTCATGACCCTAGATGGGCATTGACAGTTCACTGCATCTTCCAAAGTTTGGTGAACAAAGTCCTTGCTGGGTTGGAGACTTCTAGTGCAGCATATCTTGATGATAATGCTGTCTATAGCTCTACTTAGCAGGATCACCTGATCCACATTGGCAAGGTCATTGATACTCTGCAGAGTGCAAGTCTCACTATTAAGGCAAGCAAGTGCAGGATATGGCAGGGATCCGTTGTATACTTGGGGCACCTTGTAGGTGGAGGCCAAATTTAACCCTTACAACCTAAGATCCAAAGAATTGTGGACTGGGTAGCTCCAACAACCCAGACTCTAGTCAGGGCATTCCTTGGCTTGATTGAGTACTACAGGAGGTTTGTGAAGGGGTATGGCACCATTGTGGCACCCCTCACAGAGTTGACCTCCAAGGAACAACCAAAGAAGATAAACTGGACAGTGAACTGTTAAATGGCTTTTGAGACTCTGAAGGAAGCAATATGCTCAGCGCCCATTCTCAAAGCTCCAGATTACTCTAAGCAGGTCATAGTACAGACTGATGCCTCTGAACATGGGATAGGAGCGGTCCTAGCCCAGACCAACAATGATGGCCATGACCAGCCAGTTGCTTACATTAGCAGAAGGTTTCTCCCAGAGAACAGCCTTAGAGTGCCATTGAGAGGGAAGCCGTTGCTGTGGTTTGGTCCCTGAAGAAGCTGAGGCCATACCTTTTTGGTACTCACTTCCTTGTACAAACTGATCACAGGCCTCACGGATGGCTGATGAAAATGAAAGGTGAAAGCCCCAAACTGTTGAGCTGGTCGATCTCCCTACAGGGAATGGACTTTACAGTGGAGCACAGACCTGGGACTAACCATGCCAATGCATATAGCCTTTTCAGGTTTTTCCACTTAGAAGATAAAGACTCTTGGGAAAGTTTATTCTCATTCTCTTTTGTTTGGAGGGCGGTTGTGTAGGAAAGTGCCCCTTTTTTATATGGTCACCCCCACTTTTTGCCTGCCATATGTTACAACTTTAAATTAAGTGCATTGGGTTACTGCTAAGCAGGTCCCCAGGGACAGTGCTCTTTCCCTAAAACAAGGTACCTTTTCAATTGTTCCCCCAGTTGGCAAGACCTGTAGCACTTATTTAAGTCCCTAGTAAATGGTATCCATGGTACTTAGCGCATGGGTACTGAAGAGGGTCCCTAAGGGCCACAGCATGTATTGTGCCACTCCAAGGGACCCACCACCACTCATGCAGGCCACCATTGGAAGATTGCATGAAATGGTGCAGACAAATGCGAAAACGTGACATGGCACACAGCCTGTGTGCCATGTTCACATACACCAGTAAGTCCTTGCTGTCCATGTGGGAAAGGGGGGGGGTCATCCCTGAGATGGTCCCTGAGGCACAAGGCCTTGCACATGTGAAGTGTGGTTTTTCCAAATAAAAATTATGACCCCCTCCCCTCCAGCAGTTTTTTCAGGGTACATCAGTTTATGTAATCTTGTTAGGGGGGGAACTGTAAACTTTATTTAGTTTGGTGAGCAGCATACACAATCAGAAGGGTGGCACTGTCCCGTCTGCTGTTACAAGTACATATTATAGTCAACTGCACTTTAAATAAGGCGGACAGGCTGTCAATGTTCTACTTACGACACACTCTCCACATTGTCACCTTCCCTCCCACTCTTGCAAACTGCTGCTGTTCTGCTGGTCCAACAGTGCCATCTGATGGCGACTAGCTGCAGTGAGGCTCAGGAGGCTTCCTGAAAAGATTTGGTCTTCTTTAGATGAAAATAAAACAGTCTTCCCCAAGTATTTTTTCTATCATGTTGCGTCCTGTTTCAAACCATCCATGCACCCCCCACCTTTGGTGCGGATGTACATTTCCAGACTTTAAACCAAAATCATCTCCAGCAGAAGTGTGCAAAACCAGGCAATGGAAGACCTCCATGGTCCATGGCATCTATAGTGAGCCACCTGGCCACTATATTACATTGTATATACCTGCAACCTTCTGGGCCAGGCTTGGACCAGTAGGCAGAAATAAACGTTCAACCAGCACTCGTTGTTGATTGCACTTAACCAAAATTTAGTGTTATGTGGTTCATTTATGTTCCCCGTTATTAAGTAAGGCCCAACACATTCTGGAGGTCCTACGCACCCCTGATGCTGCTGTGCTACATTGGCGATGAGGCGGACTGAGCTCGCTGCGTGCACGATCCGTGTGCAGCAGCCGCCGTAACAAGAAGCAATCAAAACCGGGATCGCTTACCACCGTCGGCAGGGTGTCGGTATGGACGGAGCCGGCAGAGTCAAGGTCGGTGCGGTGAGGAGCAGTGTGGCTGCCAGAAGGAGGACTGGCATGAAAGAAGCAGACCCGACGCTGTTGTGTAGTTGGGACCGCAGCTGCAATGTGGCCGCTCAAAAGTAATCGCCGAATAATGACGAGTGGAGGGCGCGTGTGTGGACTGCGGAGAGCGGTCTCTGAGCCTGGTTGAGACGCTTGGTCTCCCCCCCCCCCAGTGTCCTAAGGTGGAAGTGCAGGGCTACAGGCCCGGACGATGTACGAAGCACTCCAGTAGACGGCAGGAGGCAGGGCGAGGCCAGAGCACGTGTGTGCAAGGGCCTGAGTTAGGAATTGGCCAGAAACATTCCCCACAGTGGGGGCAGCACAGAAAGAGAGGGGAAAGCAGACAAGAACAAAATAATAAAGGGGAAGGAACTCGGAGCAGAAAGAAAAAAAAAAAGAAGTCACCAAGGCAGAACAGTGAAGGTGTGGTAGTGCACCATCAACCATGCGAACAGCCCAGCACTAGCATAGGAGTGTGGCACGCAGCCCAGCAAGAGAGCACTGAAAGGAGATACACGACAACTCACAAAACCAAGACAAACAATGTTGGTACAGGTCAATGCAGACGAGAAAGGAGCAGCAGAGCATTGCGCCCGCTCCACGCTAGCAGCATTGACCCCATTTAGTCAGTTGGCGGACCCAGCCAAGGCAGCGCCAATGTGGAGGAAGTGGATAGGACGTCTAGAAAACTACTTTCTTGCTACTCGTGAGACCAACAGAGCAGTCAAAAGATCCATGATGCTGCATATGGGAGGTGACGATTTGTACTAGTTATTTCAAGACTTGCCGGACACCGGTGGTGTGGATGAGTATGAAGAAGCAGTAAGGGCCCTGGACCAGTACTTTGACCCACAATTAAATCCCAATTACAAACATTTCAAGCTGCGACAGGCAAGACAACAGGAGGAGGAGTCTGTCGATATGTTTTTTGCAAGGCTGTGCAAATTGGCAAGGTCCTGCACTGGAATTGACAAACAACTTGAAATCAGAGCTCAACTAATCCAGGGGTGCATGTCATCGGAACGGAGAAAGCTGATATTACGTCAACCGGGTATCACATTGGATGACATACTAATATTGGGCATGTCTCACAAGCTGCCGGATACCCGAGTGGGGGAAATGGAATTGGCACGGGGAGCGGCAGGGCCCCACAGGCCAGCCCGGTCACAGTCAAAGAGGAGAGAGTGGAGGCCATTCGGAAGGGGTCAGGAAGAGGAAGAGAGACCACCAACACACGCCGGGAGGACGAGGATGTGGCAACTGTGGTTTGGAAAATAACCCGCCAAGAGGGTGCCCAGCATATGGAAAGCCATGTCTGAAATGCGGGAAGATAGGACACTTTGCAAAGGTATGCCTCAGTGCAGCGAGAGCGGCCATATCCAGAGGGAAGACAAAGATATTTAAGCAAGCCAGACAGATCGTAAGGGCGGCGAAAGCTACCGAGAATGTGGACACTCTGTATCAGAGATGAGACTACTGGAAGATGATGAGGAGGAAGAGGTCTTCATCATCTCTTTCACAGGATGAACCAACCAAAAGAGACGACCCCCACTGATGTGCCAGATACAGATAGGGGACAATCAAGTGACAGCTCTGATAGACACAGGAGCGTCAGTCAACATCCTGGACGCGGAGCACTATCAAAGGTTAAATCCCCGCCCAAAATTGATGACCACAAAAGCAAAGATATTCACATATGGAGGCGACATGCCTATTATGCTACAAGATGTAATTGAAGTAACCCTGGGCAAAGCACTACGCTACGCTCGCGTAGTTTGCAAAGTTTGCGCTACTTCGCACAACGCGAATTGCACGTAGCACAGTGCAAACACGCGTAGCGTAGCATAGCGTAGTGCAGCGGTCATTTTTTGCTTGCTCGCGGTCCTCAACGTCAAGTTGGCGACCGCGAGCAAGCAAAATGACATCCCGGCGAGACTTTTTCCTCGTTCGCGATCAGCAACATCAAGTTGCCGATCGCGAGCGTGGAAAATAAACCTCCTGGCGAGATTCTCAACGCGGGGAGGTCAGGTTTCTCATTGCGAGTGGTCGCGTATGCTCGCGACCGCTCGCGATGAGAAACTACCAGTCCGCGTTGAGAAAGCTGCCGCTCGAGTAAAAATCTACTCGAGCGGCAGTAAAAGACAGCTCGCACTGTGCAAGATGCCGTTTTCAATGATTGCACAGTGCGGACAAGCATCCGGCACTGTGCAATCATTGCGAACAGTGCACTACGCAGTTCGCGTAGTGCTACGCGTAGCTCGCGTAGTGCGAACTGCACTTTGCGTAGCTTCGCGTAGCGCTACTTCGCGAACTACGCCCAGGCTTAAATTGAAGTGGAAGTCACACATGGTAACATCTCATCGTGAACAAAGTTTCATGTGACGCAGGACAGCACAGGAACACTACTCGGATGCCACTTGTTAGATTTGGGGGTCTCTAGTTGGCAGAGGTAGGTACCTTTGTCCAAATAGGGTCCCTTGAGTCTAGTCAGGGAAAGTA
>CAWUFW010021990.1:10000-106791 GCA_963921515.1 Calotriton arnoldi | reverse complement strand
CCCTTCCCACCCAGCAAGCCGGATATCCCACCATGGAACGTGCTTGCATTGCAGGGAGTGTAAGTTGTCTCTCAGGATGTCAGTCAGTGGTGTCCTGCTGTTTGTTGGTGCACAGTTGCCAGCAGGGCCTTGTGCTCCCCACAGCAGTAGCCAGTGTCAGCCATCTTGTGAGTCCTTCTCCACTCCCTGTGATGTGAGCATGGTTCAGGGTGGTGTTGATGGGCCAGTTGTGAGGCTGAGCAATGTCTGTGACTACGACTCCCCTCATGCTATTGCCTCCACCCCCCTTCCCAGCATGCCCATGCTTCCTTCCTTTGACTCTGCTTCCCTGTGGGGTGGGCTGGCTGTGCTGACAGGATGGCTGGGAGTGTTGTCCTGGCAGTTGTTTGGCTAAGAGTCCCAAGAGTGTCCCTGTGCTTCACACAACATAACCCAGGGTGGTGGTGCTTTGTGGGATCTTGTGTTAGGATGGAGGGCATTGCATTCTACCAGGTGGGTACTGTGGAGTTTGTGGGGGTGGGGGTGTGAGGGGAGGTGCTTGTGACTATGGTCAGTGCTGCAAGTCCCCCTTCCCACCCAGCTAGCCGGATATCCCACCATGGAACGTGCTTGCATTGCAGGGAGTGGAAGTTGTCTCTCAGGATGTCAGTCAGTGGTGTCCTGCTGTTTGTTGGTGCACAGTTGCCAGCAGGGCCTTGTGCTCCCCACAGCAGTAGCCAGTGTCAGCCATCTTGTGAGTCCTTCTCCACTCCCTGTGATGTGAGCATGGTTCAGGAGTGGTGTTGATGGGCCAGTTGTGAGGCTGAGCAATGTCTGTGACTACGACTTCCATCATGCTATTGCCTCCACCCCCCTTCCCAGCATGCCCATGCTTCCTTCCTTTTGACTCTGCTTCCCTGTGGGGTGGGCTGGCTGTGCTGACAGGATGGCTGGGAGTGTTGTCCTGGCAGTTGTTTGGCTAAGAGTCCCAAGAGTGTCCCTGTGCTTCACACAACATAACCCAGGGTGGTGGTGCTTTGTGGGATCTTGTGTTAGGATGGAGGGCATTGCATTCTACCAGGTGGGTACTGTGGAGTTTGTGTTGGGGGGGTGTGAGGGGAGGTGCTGGTGACTATGGTCAGTGCTGCAAGTCCCCCTTCCCAGCCAGCCAGCCAGATATCCCACCATGGAACGTGCTTGCATTGCAGGGAGTGGAAGTTGTCTCTCAGGATGTCAGTCAGTGGTGTCCTGCTGTTTGTTGGTGCACAGTTGCCAGCAGGGCCTTGTGCTCCCCACAGCAGTAGCCAGTGTCAGCCATCTTGTGAGTCCTTCTCCACTCCCTGTGATGTGAGCATGGTTCAGGGTGGTGTTGATGGGACAGTTGTGGGGGGCAATATGTGTGACTGCGACTCCCATGATGCTATTGGCTACACTGACTTGGCCAGCATACACAGAATTCCTTCCTTTGAGTGGTCTTCACTGTGTGTTGGTGTTGTTGTGGTGGCTACATGTGTGGATGTGTGTGTTAGTTCTATTTGTGCCACTGCCTAGCTGTAGTTGTGGTTGTGTTTGTACATGTGTTGGCACAGTTGGATGTGACATTTTTGATGGCATGTGTTGTGTTTATCTGACTGACATACACATTTTGGGATGATTCTGTTCTAGTTGCTGTGTAATTGCTATGAGTGCATGGTTTGACTCTCCCCTTGACAGTGATGTGTGTGTTTTGTGGCAGTTTATTGTGTACATTTGTTGTGTACTCACCAGGCTCTGGGATGTTCTCCTAGTCCATATACGCTCACTGGCGGAAGGATGGCCCGCACCTTCTCCTCCCAGGGCCTGAGGTATATTGGCTTGGCAGGAGGGCCACTGCCGGTGTGTTGGCTGTTGATGTAGTCTATCTTCAGCAGGTCCCGTACCCTCCTGCGCACGTCATACCACCTGTTCTGGATGTCCGTCTTTGTGCGCCGACATGGTGATTGGGCGTTCACCCTGTTGATGATCCTCTCCCACATCTTGGTTTTCTGCGACATGGGGGTCTGTTGGACCAGAGTGCCAAACAGCTGTGGCTCCACCCTGAGGATCTCGTCTACCATGACTTCCAATTCACTATCTAGGAACTTGGGATTCTTCTTGGGGGGCATGGTGATGGGTGGTGATGGTGGGTGATGTGTGTGTTGGTGTGCAGGTGAGGGTGTGTGGGTGTGTGTTGTGCTGGGTGTATGTGAGGTAGGTATTTGTTGGTGTGCTGATGGTGTGTGGCTTGTGTGAGGGATGAGCTGTGGGTGTGTGGTTGCTTTCTCTTGGGTGCTGGCAGTGGAATGGCATTTGCAAAGGCTCATGGTAGTGATTTGTGTCCTTTATATAGGTGGAGTTGTGGGTGTGTCTTTGTTCTCTGTCCCCACCCCCCCAGTATTTATTGGCTTGGTAATTGCTTGTTTGGCCTTTTTTGGTTGATTTTTCCTTTGTGCTGTTTGTGTATGTTGGAAACGTTCTTGTGACCGAGTCGGACCCTGCATTGGTCTCGTACGGTGTTTTCCGTTTCGTTCACGCTGTGTTTGTGCAGTTTTGTATGCTGCATACGCGTCGGTCGCGGTGTATTGTGTTGCTTCGGCTCGGTTTTGTATGCGTGTCGGTCGTGCGGCTTGTCCTCCGTCCGACTTCGGTCGTGTTTTTCGCGCCTTGCATCGTACTTCTGCGGGTTGGAGTTGGCGGGTACGATTCGGTCGGATTTGTTCCGGGTGCGTGTCGGTCGGTTGGATTCGCGTGTTTTTCCGTCCGGATTGCTATTTTCCGAGCGGCTCGGTCGGTCGGCTTGGTTTCCTGACGTGTCGGTCGGATTTATCGCGGCTTGCATCGTACTTGGCGTGTCGGGCGCCACTGGTACGTGTCGGTCGGTAATTTTTCCGGCTCCGAGTCGGTCGGTGCTTTTTCCGGCCCGAATCGGAATCGACCCCTGTGTATCCCTAGTCCATTATATGAATTTCAACTCCAGATGGTGGGGGAAATACAATGTACTATCAATGTTCTCTTTTAGAAGAACTTGTCATTCAGCTAAGACATTCTCTTGGCTGAAAAGGATTGGCCAACAGAGTTTGTTAGGGATTGCCCACAAAAAGAAACAGTAATTTTACCAGCCTTTTCCGACCTCAATTCAGAATCCGTTAAACACACATACGGCAAGGAGTGGGCTTTAGTACAAGCTCCAGCATTATACCACAACCACATGTGTTGGGATGACTGATCTCCTTACCACATCGTACCTGTGAGATCCACCCCTCAACCACCACAAAGACTATACCCCAATAGGCATGAGGCTAAAAAGCAAGTTAGAGAGATACTCACACAACTTGAATACCAGGGTGTAATAGAAGGGTGCACCTCACCAATGAATAATCCCTTGTTTCCAGTAATGAAGCCAGACCATTCATGTCATTTACTGTTAGATTAAACACACTTGAACACTGCTACATGCACATTTGCTGTACAAAACGCACATAGTACAGCACTAATGAACAATATAGTGTGCAAAAAATACAAAACCATTTTAGACACTTCAAATTGATTTTTCTGCCAAAACATAGCACCTGAAAGCAGGTACTTGACCGCATTCAGCGCTCTCGGTTCTCAAAAACAGTGCTGTCGATTGCCCCAATGAAATAAGAATAGCCCCGGGTTGTTTTTAGCTCATGTAACATAAAATGTAAGATTTTGATGACCAAGCATTGTCGTATGTCGAAGACATATACCCGACAGATGATGACATAACAACACACTTGACCAGAGTAGATCGCCCATCTAAGTTTCCTGTTCTTGGGATGCGAGCTGTCAAGTAAAGGCAAAAGCATGGCAACACATTTCTTAGAGAAGTGTGCACTTCTACAACCTCCAAATACATTTAAAAACTCCAATCAATATTGGGTTTTCTAACTTTTGGCAGAACTTACATACCAGATAATGCACAACGGGTGAAACAGTTTTATGACTTGATTTATCCAGACTTTCAAGCACACATTGGACATCTGAACACACACAGATTTCATGTTCAGTACAAGCTGACATTTTAGCTTCAAAACACTTGCACACACGTGTCAACACCACAAGCTTGGTGATCCATTTAATTGAGGGTACATCAGGATACACCAATGTGACATTCAATGAAGGAGACACTGTACCAAGTGCATATAAATCACATTTATATACCAATGCAGAAATTCGTTTTGCACCGACAGAAAAGATCCTGACGGCGGTACAGACAGCTGTAGTGGAAGAATGGTCATTGGCTCAGGGAAAACAAATTATTGTCGTTACTCCGATTCCAGCCTTAGAGGCTATCACAAAAGCCAGCATTCCAGACGCGAAAGCTTAACATCCAAGATGGATACAATGGGCCAACTCACTTACACCAACAGATGTAGTTTACATATTTGACTCTACACTCCAAACACAAGCATATCTTCAATATGAACATGAATATCCTCTGCCCAATTAAATAATGCCTCTAGATCAGTATGATTTTATAATCTACACCGATGGTTCTGCCCAGCCTGCAAAAGGGACAAAATACCATGCTCATCTGCTTGAGCAGTGGTAAAAGGTAAAATGAGGGTTGGAGAATTCCAGCCTCATAAAACATACACGCAGTCACTTGGTGATTGCACTGCACAGCTGACTGAACTGAAAGCTCTAATTCTGGCACTAGAGAATATGGATCCTTACAGTGTGTGATTCTTATTATTGTGTTCAGTCTTACAATGAGTACTTCCACTACTGGAGCCAGAATGGATTCAGAGATTCCAGAGGGTACATGATCAAGCATTAGATGCTTTGGGGACAGGTAGCACTCTGAGCCACCAATGTGTAGGTATACACATTGCAGGGAATTCAATGACTGACAAATCTGCAAAAGCAACAGTGCAAACTGCTACAGTTGCTGCAATTACTCGATCCAGTACGAGAAATGATGGAGACATCATGACAGCTGTCAATGCTGAGTGCAATGGCATCCACCTACTGAAAGGTTTTCCACTAGAATACTCCTACCAGCTAAGCACGCAAAACATTCCATTTGCTCATATTCCCGGAGTGGGGGATAGAGTAATACCTAATTCAGATTGCAGGTTAGGACTGATCCTCGCAGCACATGAGGGTATAGCATCTGCTCACGCAGGGGTGGCAGCTACAATTTCATTATTGCAGCAACGGTACTGAAGGCCAGGTCTTTACAAACAGACTAAAAGACTATGGGCCTAATTTGCATCTTGGCTGGACTCCCGCCATCCCTCCTTGGCGGAGTTTACAAGTACTCCGTCAAGCTGATGGATTCTTGCCCACCGTATTGAGATGTGGGCTGGCTGATCCTCCGTCCGTGTTGACAGAGGGCCTAATTACGAGACTTGTGGGAGCGCAGTAGTGGCGGTCAAGATACCACCGCACCAGTGGTTCGACATCATCATTACAAGTTGGTGGTTGGACCGCCATTGCACCGCCACAGTCACCAGGGAACCTCTGTTCCCTGGTGGTGGCATAGCAGTCAGGGCCTCAGTAATATGCTGGTGGTGCTGCTGCAGCACCGCCATGCATATTACAAGTTTCAGGACTGCCAGCGGTGTCATGTGGCCCCCCTGTGTACATTCACCCCAGTTCCTGCACCGCACGGACTTTAAAGTCCATGCCGTGCAGGAACTTTTTTTTGGCATTCCCATTGCAGTGCCCATTTTCAGGGGCACTGCCGTGTGACCGCCAAAAGAAAACGCCAGACACAAAGAAACTCATAATTTGCCTGGTTTGGCAGTGCTGCAGCGCCACACTCGTAATCAGGCCCAAAGTGTTTTCCGTCACGTAAGCAGCTCACCACTGTCGATGCAGCGGACTCCTCTGCTGACTAACATTACTCCATCATAGTCAGGGTGGCAGGATTGCGCCGAGCCTATTTAGATTTCACAGTTGTGCTGGTGTTGTCCTAGCGGAGGATTGTTGATGGAGTGATTTCGTCATGGGATGCATTCAACATTTGACTATTCCTGTGGCTTTTGGATGGATGTGAGCATTATAAACCTGATGTGTTTTGGCTAATTGTTTTCATCTGCATACCACACTATAAAACACACTCCATTTCAGACCATGATCCTTTGCCGTTTCACTACAGCACAACATTGATCCTGAGCTCTTTTTCAGTCAAGTCAGGTTCGTTTTTTGCTTTCTTTGTTTCTTGTTCATTTTGTCCTTTTCTTTAGTTATTATTTTGTGGGTTATTAAAATCATTTAAGTTTGTTATTTCATAATGAGGGGCAATTGTGAGGCATGATGGATGGAATTATTAGAGTAGAGCCACAATTGTTTGGATCCCAAGTACAAAATACAATCATAGCTCAGAAAAGGTCAGAATAGTGGGCCAGAATAGTTGACAGAGTGAATGCTGTAGCTAACAACCTACGCACACAGGAGGAAATAAGGAAGAGGTGGAATGCCCTCGGGGAGAGTGCGTTCCTTGGACTCCTAGTGTCCCCTGGAGCCCCAGAGGACTGATGGCGGTTCTCCCAGCCCACCCCTTACAACTTTATCCTTGGGAGGAGAAGGTCTTGCAGATCCTACATCCTGAAGGCTTGACAGGAATACTTTGTGGAGTGGAGACTGGTAAGTTATGCTTTTGAATGTATCACTAAACCTAAATGTTGTCTTTTTTGTTTTAATTTAGTTGTTGCTTATGTGTTTTGCACCTTTTCTAAACATATAACCCCATATATAAATTAATTTGTTCTCATTTTTTGGGGACATTTGGAGCATTATTGTTGTTTCTCTGGTTTTACCAATTGTTAATATGTGTTGTCAATATGTGTGTTTTTCTTTTTCATTTTGCCTTGTTTGTTTTTCACGTATTTAGTTGAACTTAAGATTACAGGTGTCAATCTCCATTTAATTTCACTTGATGTTATGGTTCTTGTAAGTGTTTTGTCACCAAATAACATATTTCATATATGTGATTTATATTGAAAATGTCTGCTCATTTTCACTGCATATATATTACTAGGTACAAATTTGCAAGTGTTGTTAATGTTTAATTGAAATGACTACAACTACCATGATGCCTTGTTTTTGTTATGTGAATATAATATTGCAATGTTATTTTGGTTATTCTCACTTTTCTTTCATATTTTCACATATGTTAAAATGTTATGGATTTATCAACCTCTAATTCATGCTATCTTTTAAAATGTCATTTTGGTTATTGAATTGATGTTATTTGTTTCACAAACCAAAAATGTTGACTTAAAAATGTAATTCATGATATTTTGTATGCGGAATATAGGATTTTTGATAATAAGAGTACTTTGCAATGTTTATATGATGGCTAATGCTATTTATCCTTCTAAGTTTTTAAATTTTCTGAATATAACCCTGCTAGGCCTTGGAATGTTTTTTTGCACTTCTCCTTTCTACTGTGTTGTGTTCAATGTTTGCAACATTTTATGAATACTTCCTAATATATTTTTCCATTTCAGGGCATCATTTTACCTGCTTTGTAGAAGCAGTTTTATGTGTAATTTAAACTGTGTTTATAATTTATTATACTACTGAAAGGTATATTCATTATATCAATTCACTTTTTCATACTAGGTTGCTTCATGGTTTGC
Source organism: Calotriton arnoldi (assembly GCA_963921515.1). NCBI lineage: Eukaryota > Metazoa > Chordata > Amphibia > Caudata > Salamandridae > Calotriton > Calotriton arnoldi. Next base: position 99,178 of record CAWUFW010021990.1, on the reverse strand, counting down.
TACAAGCTCATTTGATGTATCATTCAGATTTTTAAATATTTTTTATTGAAATTGATAATAGGTCCAACAACCAGAGTACGTGGACAACCATCTGCCACTGCTACTGATACCTCCACTCCAGACCAGGAACAAGCCTTCAGTGAGGAAACCACTCCTGCTAGTCCGGAGGATGAGGAACAGGCTGGTCTATCTGGTCTGCCTGGGCAGACAACTACAGTGTGTCTTACTCGGCCTACACCTACACCTCCCACCCCAGCTGTTACCATACCTCAGCCTCTGAATACCGCCACTTCTTGTGTCCAAAGGAACATCACTCCAATCTTGTGCCCCAAGTCTTGGCTGCTGTTGATCAAACACCAACAGCACCACCACGTCCTCTAGTACAGCCAGGACACAGTGGGTTGGGACACACTGGGTCAAGGGCACATTGTAGTGGGAGTAGGAGTCGTGGGAGGAATCTGTGGGACAGTGAGGCTACTGGGTTCATTGTCACCCAGGCCACCATCGACCAAGTCTTGGGATCTCTCAGTCAGTCCCAAGACATGATGGGCCAGGTCCTTACAGAGCTCTGAGAGATGAAGCAGTTGCAGAGGGAGCACAATGTTCAGATGGAAAATCTAAACTCTAATTTGGGCTCCCTGACCGCGTGCTGTGTGATTGTTTTACCCATATGTGCTTGGCTTTTCCAGCAACATCTTCCTCTTTCTGTGGTTCAACAACATCTGGGCCTACTACAACTGCCTCAGCCACAGAAAGGGAGGGCTTGCCACAAGCTGAAACACCTGCACCTACCTCAGTCCCTGCAACTGTGGATCCACCAGTCCCCCTCAGAAGGGTTCGTTCATCCGGACTACCAGGAGAGGATGGCAAGACCTCCAACACCACAAGCAAGAGACGCAGAACCTAATTTCCTCCAATGTGTGACTACCATTCACTCTGTGGACTAATTTCTGGACACATTTACTTTTTGATGCCAGTTTGTACATTGAATGTCAAACAATTCTGGCTCTTTAATAATAGTGTCATTTACCATGATTTAATTTTTTATCCATTCCATTCCATAACTTTATTTCGGCCACAAAGACCATAAAAGTGCATTTGACATTAAAACATTAAAACGTTTAAAAAATATTTACAATAACACATTCGATATTACCGAGTTCATTATCATTAAATTCACAGCAGTTTTAAAGAGATACACATAAGAAAGAGAACTCGGCCATGCTAGTGGAAAAGCTACAATAAAAATGTTTGTTTGTTTTCATCCTGTTTTAGTTTATTTGGTTTTGCTGAATACAATTATAAAAATAAAAATCAGAGACTAGTGTTGTATTTCTTCAATTTGTTCACTTTATTTTGTCCTATCATACATTTCAAAAGTTAAAATTAAAAAGATTGTTTATTCATAAATAAATACCATGTAGGTAATGCCCTTCACATTTAAAAATAAAATGACAAAAAAGAGCAAAAACCACAAATCAACAACCAATATTAGATGAAATTGGAATAAAGAATGGTTTTTCATTTTTTCTGACACATTTGAACCCATGCATAATCCCAAAACTTCATGCTATAATTTCATTTATAGATCCAGACCTTGCCACCGTGGAAGAACGGGATATCATCCAAATAAATAAGATTAAGGAGGCTAACTATCATTTATTTATGTCTTCAGCTGGAGCCAGATCTTCAGCCTCACAATAGGAAACCTACAACAATAACACCAATTAGTGAAAATAATAGCAGTAGTCCATTTTGTGGCCACAGGCCCATTCCAATAGACTGTTGCAGCATCTGGTGGAATGTCACAACCAACATTCAGTGATGTGCTACAAGAAGTTCTTTCTTGAATGATGAGACACATCAACAGCTTCATACAATTACCACAAAATGTGGATTTTGCCTATGTGAAGATAGATTTGTAGATTTGTCTGCTTTGGGTCGCCTACCACATGTGGTTAGAGAAATTTAAGCAGCACATATTGCCTTGGTGGCAACATTCAACAGAAAACAAGTCTAAAGCAAACTTAAAACCTTCAATTCAATCTCTGTGCAAGATGTCTTTGTACATGATATGTACATTCAAAGTGTGCATGTCTTTCACAGAATCAATCCATGGTCCCTTTGTACTTCGCAACAGCAGCATATAACTGCAAATGTCACAACTTTGAAATGTCCAAGTGAAGGTGACCTGGTAAAGGAATTTGTTTTGACATGACAATATAGACACATTACCAATGTCAAATTTTGAGGGCACATTTCCTGAACACAAACTAAAAACAATCATAGATAAACAATGTAATTAAACACAGTAGACAATTTGTCAAAACTTAGATCAACAAACATCCTTGCCCTGGATTTACCTCAACTTACCCTTTCAAAAAAAGTCTGGCACTGACTTTTATTATCATTAGATTAGAAGTTAGTTCTAAATGTAATGTGATAGTATGTGAATATATACTTAAATGCATGTGAAGAAGCTGTAATGTGATGTAAGTCTATTCCTTCTTCTTCACCAATGTCATCTTTATTTAGCATTTTAACATCCTCACCCGGTGGCTCATCATGGTTTCCTTCCTCTGCAACGTACGGGATGTTCCGTCGCAGGGTCATGTTGTGTAACATGCAGCATGCAATGCTGATTTTGCACACCTTTTCGGGTGAGTAGAGGAGGGGTCCAACAGTCTTATCCAGACATCGAAATCTGGCCTTTAGGAGCCCAAAAGCCCGCTCCACAGGCCTCTGTGTTCTTCCATGGGCCTCATTTAAGCGTTTCCCCTGGCGTTGTTGGATTCCTCTGTGGTGCTAACTACCATGGTTGGTTAGGATAAGATGAGTCTCCTATATGAGAAAAAATAAAAAGAACCAAAAAAATTATATACTCATTTTTGATCATTAAACTTCAAATTAACCCAAAAATATATTGAAAGATTGCACTTATCAACAATCCAGGCTCTCTCAGGTCCAAGTTGTCACATTTGCAGGAGTAAAAAGGTGGTTCTACTTGGTTTATTACGATAGCCACGGGCTATAATAGGGAAAGAGGCGATAAGTGGCTTCACCTAGAGAACCGAGTCAAGGAATTGGAACTCCTACATATTCAATAAGGCTCATTAGCTATTCGCTGTCAGTTGATGGTAGCTCGGAAGCAACTGTGTGCATTGGATATGGGCAAGGATGAATATGCACTCCTCAGAGTTAAACATAAATATTATGCTGGGGGTAACTAGAATGGTCGTATGCTTGCGCACCGCCTCTGAGCCCAGGCAGTGGATCTGAGGATTACTGCACTGCAGGGGTCGAGCGGTTCCTTGCGGTCTCGAGATGAGGACCTAGCCAGTGAATTTGAGGCTTTTTATGCTACCCTTTATGAGGTGGAAGCCCTGTCAGAAGCTGACATTGCAACATACCTATCAAAGATTCCCCTACCCACTCTTCCGCAAACTGCTATCCCTTCTCTTGATGGCAATATCACCGTACAGGAAGTCCTGATGGCCATCCAGCAACTGAAACTGGGCAAGGCCCCTGGGCCAGATAGCTAAGGCGTGGAGTTTTACAAGGCCTTTGGGGCAGCTAGCACCCATTTTAACGTGTCTTTTTAATACATTTAGTGACTGTGGGGGCTGCATGCCTCTATGCGCCTAGCTACTATCACTGTGATCCCTAATGCGGACAAGTACCCAGCATACTGCGCATCTTACTGCCCGATCTCACTTTTGAACGTTGACGCAAATATTTTCTCGAGCATCCTGGCACATAGGTTGGCCCCCTACATCCAAGGGATGGTTGGCCCTGACCAAACTGGTTTTCTCCTAGAGCGGGGATGTAGATGTAGATAAAGTGCAGCATTCACGGGCACCAGATCTCCTTTTATTGACATGGAGAAGGCCTTTTATCGCGTCCACTGGCCCTCCGTTCACCTGGTTCTTGAAAACATGGGCTTCGGCCCGTGTTACTGTCGGTGGATTCTTTGCTGTTACAACTCCCCTAAAGCTAGGGTGGGGGTGAATGGGCTGCTATCCACCCCCTTTGCCATCGCTCGTGGCACGAGACAGGGCTTTCCCCTCTCACCCTTACTTTTGCTCCATAAATGGAGCCATTTGCGGAGCGGAGTCACTGCACTCCTAATATTATGGGTATTCCAATGGGTGGTAGGGAGAACAAAATTATGCTGTACGTGGATGACGTTAACGGACCTACACACCTCACTAGATGTGGTAATGATAGAATTGGAGGCTCTTGGGAGAGTATCTGGCTTCAAAACCAACTTACAAAAATCTTTCCTACTTATCTTAACCATCCCCCGATGTGCAAGCTTGTCTTGCTCTGAATTCCCCTTTAGGTGGGCAGAACAGGGACTTTCATATTTAGGCTTGCAGACACACTCCACCCTCGAACGCACAACTATGGCGGCCTCCTGGCAAATGCAAGGTCGGACCATACTAGATGGAGGGGTCATGGCTTATCGTGGCTGGGACGCCTAGAGGCAGTCAAGATAATACCGCTACCCAAAATCTTGTACATAATGCAAACAATCCCTTTGCAACCTCCCCGCGAATATTTGATAAGCTGCAATATCTTATTTGGCACTTCATCTAGGAGAACAAATGGGTGCGGATGGCTAAGGCCCTTGCATACCTTCCCCAATCGGCTGGTGGTCTATGGGTCCCGAAACTGAGGTGCTATTTCAAGGCTGCACAGCTGAGGTATATGGTGGAGTAGTCCCAAACCTGCACCGAAAAACCATAGTGCTTCATTGATCAAGCTGTCACTGGCATACTTATTTGTAAATTGACCTGGCTGACTAAGCCCCACAGACCTGCTGGAGTCTATATCTCCCCAATAGTGCATGCCACGGTGGGGGTTTGGGATAAGGTACAACTGAAACATAGCCTTTCCACCCCTTTGTCTCCACAAACATCCATAATAGGCAACCCAGATTTCCCTCCAGCTCTCAAAGGGAATGCATTTATAGTAACTGCAAATGGGTGGGAGACCTTTTTGATGAGGAAGGTCTTATAGACTTCCCAATGGTCCAATCAGCATTTGGCCTCCCCGCCAGGGCCTACTGGCAATACATGGCTACTTCACATTGGCTGATGCTGCCTTGGCTTCGTCCCCATGCTAGCCGAGTGCTGACGTCCTTTGAGAAACAGCTTCTTTCCCGCCTATCCAACCAGAGGATACTGTCAGACATATATACCTTTCTTCTCACTCCTCAGACACCGTTGAAATCTATGGCACAAAGTAGATGGGAGGGGAATGTGGATGTCCCTTTAAGGATAAAGAATGGAAGGATATTCTACACCGCGCCCGTGCTACCGCTTTTAACACCACCAGTAAGGAGATGTTCTTGAAGATTGCTCACTACTGGTATTTCACCCCAACTAGGATTGCTCATTGGGATCCCAGCAAAGATAGATGTTGTTGGTGCTGATTTGGACAGCAGGGCACTCTCACACATCTGTTATGTCAGTGTCCCAAATTGGAACCCTTTCAGTGTGGGGTGCTGGAAGCAATAAATACCATAGGACATCCCTAGATTCCCCAGCTATGTGCTATCGGGTCTTCCCAACCCCTAGGTTATCCCCTGAAATCATTTAGAGGCAAAGCAATTGCCCTGATACTGGGCGCCGCAAAACAAGTTCTTCTCACTAGATGGGGCTCTGAGGTTGTCCCAGTGCATTTAGACTGGCTTCATAAATAATGGGAACTGTTGGGAATGGAGAAGTTAACAGCTGTCGCCACACATACCCTTCCCATATTTGATAAGATGTGGCAACCATGTATTCAATACCTATTGTAGGAATTCCACAAACTGACCTGCCACTTTATTCGCGGATTCTCCGACTAACATCTGCAGGTGACTCTCCTTCAAACCCGCCGCCACCTCGCTAACCACTGCACTCTCTCATCCAGTAACCTTTCTGCATGGCATCACATTCCATTCCCTCCCCAATATTCATATTGTCACTTCCTCTGTCGCTTTAGTCCCATGCTATCCTTCTCCACTATTACATATACGTTTCTTAGCTGTTTAATCACCATTGACCACTGGATGTAGGTGGGATGTTGTTGTATTATATGTTTCTCTACAAACAATGAAAAGATCTAAAACCTAAATGTATTCTTTACACAGTCTATTTTTATCTAAAATTCCGTCAACAGAGGTGTAATCAAAACGGTGCAACTATCACATTTAACGACAGTAACGCACTACATAATACTCTTTTTGTCAAAACATATGAACAGCATTAGCATTTTGTATACGTAAACAAACTAGCCACCATTTTGAGTGGTGGTGACGCTCTTAACATTCTCAAACACACTATTTCACAATCTAAAATGGTGGACACCTGACCTTGCCTTCAGGACATTTCCAATGAGACAGATGACGGCGGAAGGACTGGGTAGTGAGTGTGAAACTCCATGATGGACACAGCCATTGGCTAACGTGTGCGAAAGCAACATACAAAAGCTAATGGATGTGTCCGTCTCCTTTGACGATCTTGCATTTCTTGTAGATGTACGCAGCATTTTCAAAGAAGCTCCCTTGGCTTATATATATATACATATATATATATATATATATATTACACACCAAATAAAAATCATCTTTGCTATTTGTAATATCCCTCAAATAAGCCTAGATGATGTCACTGCCCTGGATTGGCAGAATTAAGGACATAAGGCTACTCAACAGGGTACTACAAATGTTTTTTTGAATTTTATAATATACAAGAATGCTGTTGTCAATTTTTCAAAGTGCTTGTGATAGATTTCTCAAAATTGTGTTACATCAATGCAAACAAGCAAAAAGTCACAAAAAGGTTTTTAGTTTTTTCATTTATTTTTGTATCAATACAGGTCAACTCCCATCAGATGAAGGAGATCTGGAAAGCCATTGCCAAGAAGGTGTGGTCTCAGGGGGTCTACAATCGGTGAAGCATCCTCTGCATGAGGCGATGGGAGGACCTAAGGCAGCTGGACCAAGAAGTCAGCAGAAGACCAGCTCGGCCAGTCCTGCCAACATGCAAAGTATGTGCACCGCACCCTGACCTCTCTAATGGCCCACATACTTACCCAGCTTGGTGGGCAGTTGAGAACACAACAGTAGCATCAAGGGGTAAGTTCTTTTTGAGTTTTACATTTTAAATAACAGTTTTTTGTTTCAACCACAAATTATGGCATCAACATAAATCTTGACACAAGAAGAGTTGTTGAAGGTGTAAGTTTTGCACAAGGTGAATGATGATGTGTTTTATATATTAATTTGTGGAAAAATATTCCAATATATTTCTGATCACTTCCTAAGGACTGTTTTGAGCAGACACATGCCTGCCTTAAAAAAATATACTTGAGTTTATTTGATGTTATAAGGGACAGTTGTACCAAACAGGTCAAAATTGTTCATTGTGTCAGGTGTGATGCTTTGTCACAATTGTGAACAATGTTACATTAGTACTATTACAAGTGGCATAGCATAAAATGCACTTATGATGTAGTGGATGCTCCAAACATCACATTTGTGAGTTAGTATTATAAGCAAACAATAGTGAGCATGTGAGGCAAAATGACTATAAACATAAGATTAAATGGCTACATTACAAATATGCTTTTAACAAAAAATACAATTCCATTTATGTTAAAATTGACAGATTTGCATGATGTCTTACTCCGTCACAAATGTGCATGTAAGCCAGTCTGTTTTCGGACAGAAATGTGAACACATTGGTGAAAGGGTAATCCATATCCAAAAAATATTATTTTTATGTCCTTTGTTATGTCCAGATGATAAATCAATAATGAACAAAAATAGATTACTTAAAGGGACTTTTGCAGATCAAATGTTTACGTCGCATATATGTTGGAGTTTCCATCTGGAAAACTCAAAATCAGGCACAAAAAATGACTCATTAGGAAATGTTAGAAATGCTTCAAGGTTTAGGGCCTGATTTAGATCTTGGCGGTCAGGTTACTCCTTCACAACGGTGACAGATATCTTGTCCGCCGAAATCTAAATCTCATAGGATATTATGGGATTTTTATTTCGGCGGATGGGATATCCGTCAGCGTTAGTGACGGAGTAACCAGTCTGCTGAAATCTAAATCAGGCCCTTAATCTTTTCATATTGTAATTTAAATTTAATTTTTATTTTTAAAAATATATATGAATCAATGTATTTACATTTTATGTAATAATGTACCAATTGTTGACTAAACTGAAAGCCAGAATATTTTTTTACTTTTTTCTCACAATGATAAAACAAACAGAAAATACCTTAACATATTTTGGAGTGCAATTTTTTTTTTAGCTCTGTTCTAAAGTGGATTAGAAATGTATCCAGCCCTATCTGTTTACCTATGCTGTGGAAGTAATTTGGAACTACCCCAAAAACTTTTTTAAATACATAGGGGTGATACATTAGTAAGCAACTTAAGTAGTGAATCCATAAAATTAATTTTAACATTTGAAAACTGCTTAAGTTACTTGAAGTAAGTGTTACCATTGCGAAATGCCCAAACAAATGAAACAGGCTTTCAGTTTATAGAAATATTGGTACAACATTGCAGTAAATATTAACACACAATAAATCTTCTTTTTCTGCCTTGTACACACGAATAGGACACGTTACAACGCAAACATTTACAACGCATGCCTTTACAACACGGTTTTTACATCGCAATATCCATTACAACACATGATTTTACAACGCATGCCATCACAACGCATTTTTAGAAACTACATTTGCAACGCATTCCATTACAACACATACCACTACAACGCATACCATGATAACGCATAATACTTTTAGGGCAACAGTAGGGTAAGTGTTGGATAGTGTAGGGGTAAAAATTACTATTACCACTCCAGTGAGTTCAACAGTAGGGTAAGTGTTGGATAGTGTAGGGGCAAAAATGTGTTGTAATAACATGCGTTGTAGTGACATGCGTTGTAATGGCATGCGTTGTAGTGACATGCATTGTAATGGCTGCGTTGTAATGGCATGCGATGTAAAGGCAGTTGCGTTGTAATGACTGTGTTGTAAATGTAGTGTGTTGTAATGACTGCGTTGTAATGGTTGTTTCCTGTACACACAATGCACAAAAGGATTTTTGCTTTATATAAATTTTTTTGACATAAGTTCGCTATTCACAAAACAACAAATCAGAACCATTCAGAGGCGTTGAAAGTTCCTGGAGAGTACTGAAACTGGTTAAGAGAAATGATAAAAAATAATATAGGAGCAATAATGGGAAATTACAAAACTGTGACCAAATGGTTTCAGAAGATGTTCCCTACATGCAGGAGATAATGATAAAAATAAACCAAAGTTTAAAAGCCTGAAAGCAGGTGAAATGTGAAAATTTAGAAAATGTTTTGAGAAAAAACTTCATGATCAGTTATATTTACACAGATACAATAAAACTATTGTATATGACTTTACAGCATTTTCAGAAGCAGGTGAAGGAGACATTTACCAAGAAGGCATGGAAGCAGCTGGCCATTGTGTTTCGGGTGGTGAAGCTTCTGACACCGATGGACACAGTGGCATGGAGGGTGAGTGGACTGGAACAGATGCCATCACCTCGTTATCATCTTCGGAGGCCTCCACAAATGACCAGTCCTTAGTGGAGGTGAACCCTACAGGAACTGTATCAACCTCAGCCTTGCCTACCACCTACAGACCAATCTCAACCCTCCCTCTTGCTCCCCCAGTTGGCCAAACCTGACTCCCGAAAAGGGCTGGGGTCTCCTTCACCACAGATACCTCACCCTGTCACCCTGGCTGCTCTGAGTGAGGAGGGTATTGACCTATTATACAGCATCTCAGTAGACTGTGATAGTCAATGGCATCCAGGGCCTTACCTGTCAAATGTAACAAATGGTTCCATTTCTGGATGCCAGTCACAGTTCAATGTCTGCCGTGCAGAGATTGCTTGCAAAAATAGCCTCCTCACTCACGCCAGCCTCCCAACCAGCCCTACCTTCTGCCCCAACTCAGGTCCGTTCCTCAACCCATATCCCAACTCCCATCCCAATCCCAAGCACATTCACATCTTTGCAGGCACCCACTTCAACAGACACAAGCAGCACAATTATACACACAAAAACACAAAGAAACACAAACAGACACACACAACATACACACACTATTGGCACTCCACCCACAAACACCACAAGCACAACCCCTACAACCACCACAACCATCACCACACCCACTGCCACAACCACCACACACTCACCACAACCACCACCACACTCATAAGCATCACAACCATCACCACCACACCCACAAGCACCACAACCACCACCACACACACAACCACCAGCACAACCACATGCACAACAACCACCAGCATACCCACAAGCACCACAACCACCATCGCACCACACCCACACCCACATCCACCACCACACCCACAAACACCACAAGCACACCAACCACCACAACAACACACTCATCAAAACCAACACACTCAAAGGCATACCTATACACAAAACAACACCATCCAAAACCAAACACACACACTCACCTGAATACCAAACACCAGCCAAACAACATACATCCAAACATTCGCAACATACACCAGACCCACATGCAATGGCCAAACATAGACACAAGCACCACAACCACACCAACCACCTCAACAGCACTCTCATCAAGACCAACACACTCACACAAAAGCACACCTAAACACAAAACAACACGAACCAAAAGCAAAAACACACATGCACCAGAATACCAGACACCACCCAGAACACATCCAAACATACACAAGAAACACCAGACCCACATGCAACTGCCAAATATACAGACACATGGACATCGCCCACTCCAGCTCCCTCTACCTCCAAAACTGAATCCTCTACCACCCCTCCTGCCCATATTTCTTCTCTGGAATTCACCTCTTACCTGTCCTTAACCCCTGTTAAACCCAAACCCACCCCTCCCAAGAAAGATCCTTGAGGTGCTTGCTCCATGCCCAATAGATGCCCCTTCCTGGGGAGGTTATCCTTTGGCAATATGTTTAGGAGGAAAGTTGTGGGCAACAAAGCCACAGGCTGTTGTAGTAGAGACTGTTTGTTCTCCTTTTGTCTTTTCATTTTAATAAAATCTTTATGAGAGAAGTATCTCATTTATAAATAAAAATATAAAAATGTTACAAAGTTTGCCCTAACATAATTATTCATTTACAAGTCATTGATTATTGAAATGTTATTGATGAAAACGTTATAGCATACAACAACGTATCAACAGGTAATATTCACAGACAATTATACCATGTCGTGAACCCAGAGGTTTCTTTCCATTCCTATTAAACGTCTAAATCCACCCCGGGCACTGTTGTTATTCATTACACAGTTCCCTACGCGGACGTCCTCATCACGACGCCGGCTTTGGCCTCACTACATGCCCCGTGCTCCTTCTCTTCCCTCCCCCTTGATTTCATTGCCATAAGGAATCCGGACGCCTGGACCTGAATGCCGGCTCCATTTCTTCTTCATCTACTGGAATTCCCTCGAGACGGTAGGGCCTTCCTCTCCACCCATCTACCTGGATTACCTGTACACTATACCTTGGGTGCAATTTCGCAAGTACCAGTAATTGGATTTCCATCCCGCCTCCCACATAGCACCGACAAATTCCTTTGTAACCCGGTCCTGAAGAGGACCTGAATTGCTCACAGGTCGAAACGCCATCGACCTCCCAGTGCAACTTTTGGCACATTTTTGGTTCTCTAACTGGTTGTTTACTCTGAATTTTCATTACTAACTCATCAGAACTTTTGTCGTTTTGCAACCAGTGACGTGATTGTATAGTTGCACAGCTTTGTGCACAAGATTCCTCCACATTTATTGTAAATAGTGTTGATACTGGGCCCGATTCACAAAAGTAATCTGAGACAAAATCCTAACTTACGACTTTCGGTATTCACAAAAGGCATTTAGGAGTAGCAAAGTTAGGATTCCTAACTTTAGTACTCCTAAACTGAGAAAATCCTAACTTTACGACATTCGGTATTCCCAAAAGGCATTTAGGAGTAGCAAAGTTATGATTCCTAACTTCACTTCTCCTAAAGTGAGAAAAATCCTAACTTTACGACTTTCGGTATTCACAAAAGGCATTTAGGAGTAGCAAAGTTTACTCCTAAACTGAGAAAAATCCCAACTTTACGACTTTCGGTATTCACAAAAGGCATTTAGGAGTAGTAAAGTTTAGTAGTAAAGTTAGGATTTTTCTCAGTTTAGAAGTAGTAAAGTTAGGAATCCTAACTTTGCTACTCCTAAATGCCTTTTGTGAATACCGAAAGTCGTAAAGTTAGGAATTTTCTCAGTATAGGAGTATTAAAGTTAGGAATCCTAACTTTGGTACTCCTAGTCCTAAATGCCTTTTGTGAATAACGAAAGTCGTAAAGATTAGGATTTTCTCAGTTTAGGAGTAGTAAAGTTAGGAATCCTAACTTTAATACTCCTAAATACCTTTTGTGAATACAGAAAGTCGTAAATATAGGATTTTGTCTCAGATTACTTTTGTGAATCGGGCCCACTGTTTTTATTTTAATGTTTTCTAAATACAGACTGCTCTTTGTATTTTTCAAACAACCATTGATGTCTCCTTGTTTCCTCCTTTCTGCAATTATTGTGCATGTCTTATATAATTGTCTGTGAATATTACCTGTTGAGACGTTGTTGTATGCTATAACACTAGTCACCCAGGTCTCAACCGGTGTTACAGGTACCCTCCTGTGGTTTTTTACTGTTGATGAAAATGTGACATACATATTTTTACTTACATTTATGACAGAAAATACAAACGTTTTTTTAAATGACATATTTGTACAGTCCAAACATTATAGATAATAAAATTGCAATGGAGATTTTTTAGTGTTAATACAGGTGTGTTTATTTTAACTTGATAAGTGATAAAAATAAACAAGATGCATTACACCTTAAAAAAATGAGAAAATTAAAATTTCATAAAATTCTGAAAATGCACTAGGCAAGGGAAATGTTACATTAATAAATAAATTAAATGATTTAAGTTTAGAACTAACATTGATTTTACATTGTATTTGATAAAGGTTTTACCTTGTCTAGTGCAATTTCTAAATTAGATTACATTTCAACTATGCAAATAGTGTGTAATGCATATGTTTATAATTTGATAGTTTATGAAAAACAATTAAACACACCTGTATGGACACATTTAGATTTTTGAATAATGTCAATTTTGTGTAAGTGTCCATTATCAAGAAGGCAGCTTGCAACAAATTTTAATTTTAAAAAATCTTTAAATGTGTTTCTTTAAATTTCTTAAATGACAACATTACACACATATGCATTACACATTGGAAAATTATTGCTTGTAATAGAGATTTCAAAATGCACTAGTCCAGAGTTAATGCAAACAGACAATTCAAATGGAAACAAGTAAAAAAGAGAGTTACCTCTGATTCTGGTGACAACAAGGTTGATTTGCTTCGTAGTCAAGTAGCAGCAGCAAAGGAAGGTCTTGGACGATCGAGTTCATGTCGAAAACGGAAGTGGAAAAAGAAAAAAAGGTACGTTTCTAACTTATAAACCTTGAAAACCATCCAACTCAGGTGTGGAGGTTTACCCGCCATGGTTACGACGGCGGGAAGGCACATTGTGATTGACTCGGCGGAAATATTGGCTGGACTCCCTTCAAAAGCTGCTTTTTCAATTGGCGCCATTGACGCGGGAGTAAAATTCTGACGGAGAAGGTGATACTCAGACGGACTATCATCTATAGACTCGCCATCATCCAAATTGAGAAGTGGACCACCTTGTAGACGAGCGAGGAAATAGAACAAAAAGTTACGGTGGGACCAGATCCGCCAAGATCTAAATCAGACTCTATGTCCTTACAGGTGACATTTGCCAGAAAATCAAAGTATTCACCACAGCTCATCCACCGCAGACACATCTATTGATCTCAGACAAGCCTCTGGCTTGTGTTTATCCGGACCATTGCAGACCCTTACACTCAGATGGGTCTTACAAGTACATCATTTTAGCAATGGATTCATGCTCTTGATCCCAATGGATATGGCCACTGCGATCAGCTGATGCTCGAATTGTTATAAAGAACTTGCAAGTCTTTATTGGCACATATGCAGTACCCTCATTCCATTGGGATGAGGGTCCAGCATTCACCTCAAGGGCTTACAGAGACACCATGGGAAAATTGGGTGTGACTGTGCAGTATTCCTCCCCTATCATCCCAAGGAAACACAGTAGTGGAGAGGAAAAACTGTGACTTAAAGCAGAATTTAACAGCTAGAGTCTTAGGTTCAGGTCGTGGTTAGGTTCACCATCTGTATGGGGTCCAGAGAGCCTTAAACAATCTGCCTAGGAGATCCTTGGGTGGTCGGACTACCTATGAAGTCCTTTTGTGGTTAAGATGTGGGTACCAGACCTTAAGAGTCCCAGTACAGTGGGGGTAGAAACGCCTTTTGATATCAGTGAACGTTTGGATGTTTTACAGGACCTGAATGATTTCAGACACTCAGAGCAACATCCAGCAGAAACATTCCACCACTGGTGAAGTGAAGGAAGCACCGGCAACCGGGTTACAAAGATCGGGGATATAGTAAGGGATAAAATAATTGACAAGAATGCATTTGGGCCTGTGCCTGTCCTGGCTGTTGAAGGTACCAGCACTGTACTTTTACTGCCCCTTGCCGGTAGCAAACACAAGAGAATTATGTCTATTGATCTCATCAAGCCACATCATGTGGCTGGTTCTGCATAATAGGCGTCAAGGGCTCCTCTCATTACCTTACAGGAAGTTGTGTTACAATCTTTTACCAACAATGAAGCGTCTTCTCCCTGCCGGGGACAGCTAACACTGAAATATCACTACTTTCTGTTAGATCATCAAATACGAATACACAGATTTCTATTCTGCAAGCAGCCAATGATGGAATCTTTAATGTACCATCATTAGAGTTTTTAACCAGTTCTACACAGCTTCACGAGCCACACCATGTTTGTGCAAACAGCCTCTGGCTACTTTGCTGACTTTGATGACTTCTCTTTCGATGTGTCATACCCTGGATTAAAGTTTCATTACTTTTCCTCTTCATTTGGATTGGTTTTGTGACTGTCTTTTTCCTGCTTCTGAATGGACACTATCTCCCAGAACGCTCTGCTGTTGAACTGGTAAATGACGTTTTGAAGCCTCATTCTTCATCACACAAAGTACAAAGAGACCTTTCCCTGGTGAACATGTCAGCTATTCCAGTTCCCAATGGAATTGTTTGGGATAAGGTATCTTATGATATATTTGGACCAACAGAAACTTCACAAGTCCCATATGTATTTTGTATTTCCTAAAATGATGTTATCACTCCTGGTACTATCTTTGATGATTGGAACATTAACACAATGCATGAAATGCTTGCAGATTTAGAGCATTACACAGTTTTTAATAGTGAAGAAATGTATGATGGTACATCCAATTATGATGAAATGTTCTGTTTTCACCATTATGGTCACCATTATTTTCATAAAGCAAGTACTCCACATGCACTATTTAATTACACTCAATGGGAACACTGCCCAACACCACCACAGGGTAGCTCAAAGACATTTGCACAGAAGTTTGCATATTTTTCAGGTCATGATCCAGCAGACCAAGGGTCTTATTATACAAACTCACACCATCTCTGGCACAGAAAAATATGCTCACTGATACAAAGTTGATTAATTTTGCATCTTTCATTTCCCAGTTGTCGACACAAGGGTATGACTTTTGGAAAGACAATATCAATGTATAATCTATATGGGGAACTAGAGATTGACAGGTTCAGGGGAACGAGTCTTTATTTAGAGCATGCCTTACACCACATAAACTGATTTTCCTGAATAAAACTGTGCAGTAGATGTCCTGTCTCGGCTTCGCCAAGATAAAGGATCTAAATACACCAAATATTCCCCTGTTTGCACGCTTTGCCAATTGGCAGCAATTCACAAATTACACGGAGGACATGCTTAACAATATGCTTAGAAATGGGACATACAATTCTTCATGTTCCAATCCAGGAGGATGGTTAGTGTGGCCGATAGATACTAACTGATGCAGCCGCGGTCCATGCAGGTAAGAGCGGTGGGGCTGGGTGGGGTTTCGACAGATGACGACGAGGGAAAATTTATTATTTATTTAATTTTCCCTCATTGTCGTCTGTCGAAATCCCTCCCAACCGGCCCCACCGCTCTTACCTGCATGGGCCGTGGCTGAACTGATGTCAGCCACATTTTCTTGACAATACAACAGGGTTTAGGATAAATAGACCAGAACCACGTCACATGCAGACAGAACACACAGGACTGGTCACAACATACAGTTTTGGGAAGCTGTGCCTAGAGTGGCTAAAACATTCAACATTGTCTGAGGTGAAACAGCACTTGTCTCTTCTTTCTGATGACATGGTGTTACAGTCTTTTTTGTTAGGTCCTCGAAAGCCACGTCAAAAGCACTTTCTGTATGCAATATACAATGAAGTGCAGAGAGTTTCACAGCAGGAAGCTGCTGAAAGACTTTGTGAAATTGACAGAGCAAATTTATGTATTTTTTAAAAACTTTATTTATCATTTTGTATACATACATACAGCATGTAGGCAAATAACGCCAATTACAGCATAGAGTAAGTAGCGAGTACATCCGTAAGGGGAAGAATTACATATTCTTCTGGATGGAGCCCAGAGATGAAAAAAGAATGATAGTGGAGCCACTCCAACATATACAATGATTACAACATACCATATCAGAAGTGTCCCAATCTATCCAGGCCAGTCCTCCCACCATCAATATTTGAAAACTGTTGTTTCGAATACATACAGCATCCTGTACATCCTCTTTAAAGAGCAGCCAATACCCAATCATTCAACCTTTTCAGCCCCTGTCTCACACGTAAGGGTCAACAATTTCTGATTGCTATCTTGCTCGTCGTTAACTGACCTAACAACGAGAGCGGCAGCCGGATCCACCTCTTTATAGCCTATATGCACGGCCCGCCCATAGTTTCCCCGTACTACCACCTCTGGGTCAGTGTTTACCTGGACCCCTAAGTACAGGCTTCGTAGTCCACGCAAGCAAAAAGTCCATCGGAATAGGCGTGGTATGCGCAGTAAGTGGAAATATACGTGATTTATTCCAGTTTATGCGCAGTCTTGAGTAGCCACCAAACTTTACCACCTCATGCAATCCAGGTGCCAAAATTATGTTCGGGTACATGGACATACAGCAGCGTATCATCTGCATAAGCAGAGATTATCAAATTACGGGAATCTAATACCACGGTGAGCATTGTATCCTCGCAGGGTGCAAGCCAGTGGCTCATCCACCAGGGCATACAGAAGTGGCAAGAGCGGGCATCCCTGCCTCGTGCCTCTCGTGATAGCGATCAAAGCTGATAATAAGCTCTTCACTCGCACTCGTGCCATCGGCTCAGTATATAAAAGCTGGATTAGCTTCAAGAATATATCCCCTACACCCACCCGCTGCAGCACAGCCAGCATAAAGTACCATTCTACGGAGTTAAACGCTTTTTTAGCGTCTAAGATTACTGCCATGGCACGAACGCCGGGGTCAATTCGAAAAATCATGCACTATAAAGTGTGAAGATTACTGGTGAGTGATAGACCGGGGACAAACCCAGATTGCTCCTCACCCACAATCCCAGGAAGTAAGGGAGCCAGTATTTTAGCAAACATCTTCGTGTCCGTATTGAGCAACGATAAGGGCCTATAAGGAGAAGACTGTTCCGGGGCCTTACCCAGCTTCAGCAACGCTATCAGCAATGCCTCATGCATGGTTCGAGGCATAATGCCCTCGCGGGTCATCTCCTCAAACAGACTCACCAGGTGTGGGATAAGTTTGTCCTGATAGGGCTTATAAAAAACTACAGTTAAGCCAACTGATCTAGGTGCCTTTTCACTGGGCATGTCTTTCAATGCAGCAACAATCTCAGTCGGGCGGAGGGGGGCCCTCAATCTCTCTCAATGAGTATTGAAGAGCCACTTCATGGCAATATAAGATAGATAGTCAGACGCAGCCTCATCGTCATGTGTAGGCCGGGAGGTGTACAATTCAGCGTAGCAATTACAAAATCTTTCCACCACTTGTGCCGCTTCTCGAACTGGCTTCCCTTTTTCATTGTGTAACATTGGCACCTCATTTTCTTCCCTGTTAGGACGGACTAGGGCTGCCAATGTAGAACTGGGTTTCTCACCCTCTCTGTATACCCTAGCAGTGGCGTATTTCCCTAAGTGTGTCATTTTGGTTTCAACCAGTTCTTTGTATTCGTCCAGCTTAAACCTAATCTACGCTAGTACCTGGGGGGCAGTCCCCACCTGAGACGTACGCTCTAGCACTGCCAATTCTTCTTCCAGTTTCTGTAATCGGTCTTGGATGTATCTAAGTACCCCGGCATGTTCAAAATGGTGATCCCCTACATGTAAGCTTTAAAGGCCTCCCAGATAGTGGCCATACGGGGCACAATTCCCAAATTGATGCGAAAGTAATCATCTATTGCCTGCACAAGTTCCTCTCGGAACACTGCATCCAAAAGTGAATATTGCAGGAAGCGCCAGGTGAAAGCCTTAGGCTGCATGCCACCAACTTTTAAAGTCAGTTTCACCGGTGAGTGATCGGAGTATGTGCAAGGCAAGTGCTCACATCGGTCCATAAAGGGCAATAAGCTACGGTAAACAAGCCAGTAGTCAATACGGGTATGGATGTCATGCACAGAGGAGTATTGGGTGTATTCCCTACCTTGGGGAGAGCTAAATTGCCAGGCATCCACCAGCCCACTGGCCTCAGCGATTGCAGCTATAGCGCGGGGGCCACCACAGGTTTCCACAGGGTGCCCTTGGATCGATCCAACTCAGGAGACAGCACACAATTAAAATCCCCCCCATAGCTGCGGTATATGGCCGTAACAGACAATCGTGCTGTGTAGGGAGTGACTGAACTGCAGGTCATCAAAATTGGAACAATAAATGCCTATTAGAAGCACTTCAAAATGTCCCTTGCAACATTGAACCACCACATATCTCCCCCTGGGTCGCCCTCACCAAAACACCACGTGGGTGTGAAGTGGACCCCGCAGCAAGGCACTCGCCCCTCATCCTGCACTGAGAAAGCATCCCGGTATGGGGCGGCAAGTGTGTTTCCTGTGGAATAGCTATGTCTATTTGGTGGCGCTGCAGGTATAATACAACCTTTTGTATCTTTTGATTATCGTTCAGCCCTTTGACATTCCAAGTTAAAAAGCTCAGCGTGACTCCACATGTGGATGGTGGTACCATAGTGCTCTTCTCACCTCTCATCTCCCGCCCTACACACAATCAAATCAACGGCCACACTCAAAAATCCCCTCCGCATCTTCCCATGGCTGTATTTCAAAAACAATTGGAAACAGAACAGTCCCCCCCCCTCCCATGCCGTGCACCCCAACAATTGACACAGCTTGTCCTTACCCACCCACATAGCCATCCCCACACCAAAACAATATGCCCCAGTCAAACAAATGTGGATCACACATGAGGGCAGAGATTACCAGAACACCACTGTGTGGCCACAAATTTGCAACTATGCAATCAAACAAATATGTAATTGCATCATAGTATAAAACGTGCATGCTTAGTATATAACGTGTCCCTGGGGACCTGGTAATAGTGGACATCATAGAAACATGGCAGTCCACACTGCAACATACCCATTGTGCACATCAGACCACAAATTAAGACATGCATCAAGTGCATGGTACAACTCTATAACCCCCCCTTACCACATTACTCCGTTCCAGCCAGCAGGTACCCACAGCAGTAGAGCCACATATTCCACAACAGGCCATTATGCTTAAAGAACGCCATGTTTGCAGTGATTCAAGTATCTAAACTCAAAGGGTATAAGCAATACGACAGTGGCAAATCGATAGGCAAACCAATTAGTCCTGTTGATCTAGTTCGCTGGTGGCCATCCACTTTGTGCTCTGGTGCACGCCTGTTGACCTTTGCCGCTTCACACTTCTTAAGTATTTGTTGAAGGCTTTTGGGGTCGGTAAAGATCTTGGGCTTCCCCTCAACCGTCACGCGCAGCTGCGCCAGTTAGAGCATAGCATAGTCCATGTTGAGCCCATCAAGTTTCCGTTTTACCGGTACAACTGTCTCCCTGCTACTTGAACTTGTGGGGTGAAGTCCGGGAAGAGTGAAAGTTCGGATCCCTCATAGTAGAGTGATTGAAGCTCTCTGGCACTTCACAGAGGTGCATCCCTGTCTCGGTAGTTGAACAATCGTGCTATTATTGGGTGAGACGGTGCACCCAGTGTCAGTCGCGGTGTCAGAGAGCGGTAAGCACACTCCACAATGAATACAGCCGAGAAGGTGTTGCGACCTAGCAGAGGTATTAGTAGCTTCTCCACAAAAGTCTCCATGTTCCCCGTAACTGTGGACTCGGCCAGGCCCACTATACGTAGATTGTTCCTTGTCAAGCAAGCCTCCAAATACTCCGCCTTGCTCTGCAGCATCGCCAGGAGCCTTCTCATCTGCTTGTGTGCCCCGTAGCATCAGCCTGCATATCCTCAGCATCAGTCACTCGCTTTTCAACCATATTGCGTATCTCAGCATGTTTTTCAATACATTCAGACATGCGGTCCATGCAATAAGAGAGAGTCAATATTACCATCAATAGTGGTCAGGCTCTGCTGTATAGTTGCCAGGATTTGTCATAGGTCACCCCCAAATCCAGTTCCGGGCGCTAGCATCCTGTTCAAGTGACGTTGTATCTTCCTTGTGCATCCTTGTGTACTTGCGCTGTTTAAAATGCAGCTTCCCACAATTGCTTCTGAGCAGTCCAGTGCGGATCAGAGTCCACAGTTCCGTCCGCTCCAGGCGTAAGTCACACTCCCCATGCACTTGATTCTGCAGCACGGTAGCCCAGGCCCTACAGCTAACCATCAAAACCTAATCCAAGCTCCGCCACACAAACAAAGTACCTGTTAGGGCGCCCAGGGACATCGGTCCAATTCACCTACAGGAGACCTGTGGGCCCCTGATCAAGGAATGCAGCTGCTTCCTGTAGTATAGCATGGGGGGACCCCTGCTGCATGTGTTGCACCCTCTGCCGCAGAAGTCCAGGGCCTGTCAGCACCTCCACACTCGTTTGCTCCAGGAAGGCAGAGGGGGCGGCCCGGCACTCCCTCCAGGTCGTCTGCCAAATCTTTTATTGGTGGTGGCCCTGAGAGGCCTCCCAGTGCCAGTTGTCTCACCCCGACACACTCCCCAGGCAGCACAGCAGAGGAGAGCATGCTCCGCAGCAATGCCCGTCCCAGCCGATAGCCCTCCAAGGGCCCGACAGGAGGCACAGGCCGTGAACTCGGTTGCAACTCTCCAGGCTCCTCTGTCAGAAGGCAGCTGGGGCCCAGGCAGGCAGCACACTTCGCCCTCTACTCTGCCCCCACTACCGGGGCCCGGGGGGCCGCCCAGCAGCCAGTCACCGCCACAGATCCCAGCCACACATGCTGCCGGGTGCCGCCGCAAGGCCGCTGGCATGTCCAAGCCCCATGATACATGGCTCCAGTACCGCCGTACAGTTTGGTGGCGCGGGCAGCCCGGCTCGTCAGCAGTCGTAGGGACGCTCAGGGATGCCATTGGCAGCATCGAAAGTCTCTTTTAAAAGCACTAGGTGCACTCTTTTCAATGCTACCCTCAGATGTTGCATTCCACTGGCGATGTTGCCAGATTATAAAGGATAGAAATGACGGCTTTGGGAGCTCGCGTATGCAGCGGCCATCTTGAGGCCAGGCAAGTTCCACCCTCCTTGACAGAGCAAATTTAGAAGAGGCTCTAGCAGTAGTTGACAATGGTATGACTACATTATCCACTAGGACATATTCTCTGGGTAACATTGTGTTGTTTGCTATTAACTTCATACTGAGTGACATGTCCCCTTTGCAGCATGGGCAATCACACCTTAGGTCTATTATGCTACTAAGTTGGGCTCGACAGACACCACGCACTGGTCACGTTTCATGGAAACAACTGACTGCCACTGGTTTGTTTTTACCATACAACTTAACAAAAGAACAGACCATTATGGCTAAGAAAAGCATAACATACACTATGTTACACACAGAAAAGTTAGAAAAATTACCATTTACTGTTGAGGAGATACCAACTGTAGATTGGATAATGCATGGATTTATTTCTCTGCCAATTTCAACTTTTCACTTCAATTACTGCTAGCAACATCATCAGGTAGGAAGATATGAAGCGCTAGAAGAAGGGTTTGTATATGAGACATGGATCCTACCTTTCACTTATCAGTGTAGGAATGGTACAACCGAGGTTTTTCTTAGCAGTACGGACTGCAAGAATACTTTAGGCCATATTCTAGGTTGCAAGGAGGTTACACCCCATTGAGCATGTAATGCATCAAGGGCAAACTTGTCATGTTATCTGAAAGGTTTCCTGGATGCTGTGATTCATCCAGTGTACAGATTGATCTCTAATGGAAGTTATTTGATGCTGAATAGTCAAGGTTGCTGAGGGATGAAACCGGAAGTACCATTTTGGTGACGGTATCTAGTGTTGTGACCTGTTGTACACAAGTACTGTTTCCACATGCCTGTACAGTTAGGGATACGACAATTTGGCCTTCGATAAAAGTTTTGAGTGCGAACTTTGATGCTTTAAGCAGACTGAAAGCCTTATTCTTTCAGAAAGAAGTGGCCTTACCATCAGCACGAGAGATATTGATCTTCAAGTTGCAAGGTCATCCTCTGAGATACAGTCGCTACTTCACATCAATCACCCACACCATTTTGGGGAGCTAGTGCACCACATTTTTAACATTTCCAATACTGCTGGGATAGCGCACTTTTTTAAAACAATTGGCTCCTGGTTGTTTAGTACCTTCCAGGCGGTCTTCGGAGTTATTCCATCTTTCATACACTCCATGCTTGAATTCATTTTCGGAGGCTTACCGCTTGTCCTGTTCCTAGTTGTTGGGACACTGATTTTATTCTATTTGCTCAGCAATGGATGTTCGGCCACGAGGCCAAATGAGGCTGGCACTACCACATGTGCTACTGTGTCATGAGAGGATGATGCAGTCCTTTGGCGCACACTTGCTTCAAGAACTTAATGATAACTGGTTCTTGCCCATATGGCCTTTCTGGCTACACTGCGTGCAGCCTGTATTCCGCTGTCAGCTGTGCACTTTTGAGTGTGCCCTGGATATACGCTTGGGGATGCAACCGGTCCAATCTACGGGCATTGCACTGCTGGTGGGTCCCAAAAAGACTCACTTGTACAGAAACCCTGCACGATTGCCGTTGCTTCAGAACACATATTAGGAGCCTTCCTGGGATGCTTCTGCTCTTGGTAGCTTAGACCCTGGCTCATCTTCTGAGGATGTACTGCTGGCCGACACTCCTTCAGTGATTGATGAGGGGGTTGGATTTGAACATATTTGTTCCCTGGAGCTGATAAGAGGGGTGCCAACGGAACAATTGTAGGTGGATGCTGGGAACAGCAATGTTTCGTCTACTTCTCAGAACATTTAAACAATCTGGAAGTTTCGAGCAGTGGAGATTTTTTTTCATAATGGCTATATTTTTATTCGCTATTTGTTTTTAGAATGGAGTTTTAACTTACCTTTATCTATTGCGTTTTTTTAATATAATTTGGCTTTCCATATGATTTTCTTATTAAAGAAGCACAATGCTTTCTATGATTTTAGGTTTTAGTTTAAATCTATATTTTTAGCATACATTTTTAGGAAGCTTTTAAGTCGCCTCATGTCCAAGGAGTGGGTGTCATGTGGTCACATTAGGCCAGGTCAGGATCACCACCATTTTACATGCTCAAGTTTACAGTTGAAATCTTTTTCTTGAAAGTTGACATTTGAAACACATTTGCTTGTGTGCTTGTATTTATAATGTTCCATGAAATAGCTTTGCCTACATTACACATCTTCATATGCTTATTATCAGAGCCTTGAACATTCTGTAAGAAAGCTAATGTTCACTGCGAAAAATTATGTTGTTTATTATTGTTTGCTTGGTGACAGCTTTGTCAGGATAGAATCAATAATGACAACCTGAATGGGACATCAGCATAGCAACATGGGTGAAGTTTATTACATAAATAACATCACTCCTTTGTTTAGTTAGAGGAGCATTTCTTTGACACTGTCGAGGCCGCCCCATGCCAGATTTCCAGCCCAGCTGAATCCTGTTTACCTCCTGAGAAGGATGGTGCCCAGCTCTACACCAAAACAGGCTCCCAGATGAAATATACCCACAGGTAACTGGGGGCTTAGATCACCCTACAGGGATTCTGGCAGATTCACCTACCTTACGCACAATAGGATATGGAGTGCTAGGTTGGAGCAGAAATATAGTTGTACTTATATGCAAGCATATATTCTACGAAACAGCACAATGGTTGAATTGTTCATCTTCTTTAACAATCTTGTAATGCTGATTAATCTGTTTTGTTTCCTTCTAGTGATTATTGCAGCTTGCAGCGCATGTATTTTACACAAGAATCTTATTGCTTCAGTAAATATTGAAATGGCAATTCAAGTATTTCTTGTGTCTATCTTTGGGCATGCATGAGTTACCAAACAAACAGTCTCAGATCTGCTTTCACATTTTCCTTTGTGAGTCAGGGTTTTCATGTTCTTAGTTTACACATACCACCTGTTACCTTGCTAGTTTATGGGTACAGATGGCGCACTGTGAGCTAGCCAGGACTCAGGCCAACATATCCTGATGGAGTGCGTAGAATTAGCCTTGCTCAGTTTTGACTTTTATGTTGTCCAGCAAACTCACAGTTTTACTGAGAAAGTATGAACCATATGACACTGCGTCCTCCACCTTGTCTTGCAGGCGCTCAATGTTTTTTTTGAAGGGCCCTTATCTATTTCTCTTTATCATTGACCATGGGTTCCAGTCGAGTCTGCATGTTTTCCACTGCCCTACTCTGTCCCTTCACTTCTTGTGATTAGCCCCTGAGCTCTATCTGTTTGGTGAATAGGGCTTGTGGTCGCTCCCAGCATCTGTGCTTTATATCCCACCCTCTCTACGTGGGTGTAGAGACCTCTGTTTTGTGTTACTCATCTTACTGTGGGGGTTGCTGCCAGGGATAACAGCTTCCCCACTGGCTGTTGCTCACTGTCCACTGCAGTCGTGCTGCTGTACACAGGGCTGCGGCAGGCACTCCCCCCCAGGTCGGACTCCCCCCAGGCCACGGAGCTCTGGCTGCCCTGCCCTCACTGGCCCAGATCAGAGGCGTTGCCCACCCTGGTCAGTCATCCCCTCTGCCCCGCAGACACAAGCACCCTCCGCTTACCTATGAATCAGGGGCCCAGTCAGATGCTGCGTGGCAGTCTCCCTCTTGTGGTCTCTCTCATTGGCCAGGGACCTCGCCAGCACCTGGGGCCCTCATGGGGGCCCCACAGGCCACCACTTCATTCTCCGGCTTGGGTACGCAGTGATGTCGTCCTCAGGATTCCCTCGACCAATAGGTCCACTCAGGATCCAGCTCCCTCTGTCTCCAAGACCCTCCACAGACCTGCTCCTGCGCAGCCCCCAGGCCATTGATATCTCCGGGGTCCCAGCTTCTTGGCTCCATTTTCAGCAGCTCTCCCCACGTGGTATCCATCAATCTCTGGTCACGGGCCGCTGGAGCCAATCCAGGGCCCCAGTCACAAGCCGCTCAGCCTTCCCTGCTTCGCGTGCGCTGAAATCTTGCCTGGATTGCGCCTGGAAGAGGCCGCCAGTACCGCATCTCTGGGGGGCCCCCACGGTCTTCCCAGCCTGCTTCGCCACCTGCCCCAGGGCTCCAAGATGTTCCAACTTCACTTCTGGCCTGCCATTGGCCCAGGAGCTGCAAGATTTCCTCCTTCACAGGGCCATGTACCAGAGCTGAGTGCTCACATGGCCATCTTGTCTGCTGCCAGGTCTCACCCACCAAGAGGTGTGAGTTTTGTGTGCTTGGTTATCAGCAGCTAAACTGAAAGCATATTCAAGGTAGACAAAAGGCAGGACCTCACCTAAACGGTCCCTTCCACCTTGCAAACAGAATCTGCAGTCCCACCTCCCCATTGGGCAGTGCTCCAGAAGTCTAATCAGCGGCCCCTTCTAACAAAGTCTTGATTGAATTTCATTGAGCCCAGTCACCATCCTTCTTACTCCAGTGCCCTGTGTCTGGATTATCACTCTACAGCCACATAAATGCAGATGATACACTTCCACTGAATGAGAGAGCTGTTCTCACCCACCATCTTGTACAATGCTAAACGGGGGTGTCAAGAAAAATGGATTCCACTTTGCTTTGTAAATATTCTTGTTAATGAATCTTGTCGTAAACTTGATGATTAACATCAGAAGACATCCACGCCAGCACGTTCAGAATCCCCTTTTCAATGTTTGCTTTATTCCACATAGTTTCTCACATTGCTATGATCTTGAGATTAATTCTTCCTTTGTGTAGGGAATGCACCTTTTCTGCATGGTCACCCCCGCTTTTTCACCTTTTGCTGGACCTTAATTTGTTGCTGGTTTTTAGATTTTAGCACACTGGGGCACTGCTTTCCAGTGCCCAATATATGTGTTCTGACCCCCAACACATGGAGTAATTGGCTAACCCCTAAACCTCGTATTTAACTTTTTTTAAGGGCATAGTTTATAGTGCGGAAATATACCAATGGCATGAAAAGTTAACTGTCCCCTGTGGAGTGCAGCACTTTTTCTGCCTTCGACTAGTGACAAACGAAAACATGACTTCAGGACTACCATCTTATCCCGACTGCTGCAGTGTAAAACCTGCAGTGCGACCTGTTAAAATAACCCTTTTTGACAGACAAAACCCTCTTAGTAATTCATATAGGCATTGGAGCCATCTAGGGATGGTGCATGGTATTTAAAAGTCGTACATGCAGAAAATTAATGTTACCATATTCCAACAGACAATGCCCTAAAAGCTAGTTTCACTGTGGGCGCCCTAGTTGTTCTATGCAGAAAACAAGAGTGCAGATTAAAATGCTAATACTGTATCTCAGGAAAAGGACAAGCTAGAATAATAATGTAACTACTGTTTTTAATATTTATTCAAAATCCAATTCAATGGTGCACTTGGATTGTTAATAAATACTATGAAAAAATAACTTTTAAAAGGTGACAAACTTTTATCTGCCTTATGATCCTGGAGGCTAATTTGCATTGGCTCTCCAGCTTCTCACAACCTTACTTGGCCTGAATAAGGTGTGAATGAGTTATGAAATGCATCCCAGGAGCAAACAGTAGGCTGACCTGAATGGACAGAGATAACTCTTCTGAACTCTACACAATATTAAGAGTAGGGGTTGTAGGCATCATGTGATACTACACTGCCAAATCCTGCTTGAGAGGTCTATTGAGCTACACGTAGCACTTGGGGCACACTTGAAAGGGAGAGAACTGGATGCCAAGACACTTCTTGTGTATCCCTGTCTAGTTGCCTACTTTTATCCTACCAGAATTCTGTCTCTGGGTTTCGTTATGTGTTCAATGCCTGCTTCTAACTGGATTTTAGTGTTAGATGTGGAGGATAATGTTGATTTCCATGTGACATCTCGACGCACAACTGCAGCCCTTAGAGCTTAGGTTTAATGTGGTCAAAGACTTTAGCAAGCTTCTAAATGCCATGCCACATGGCATTTTGTACCTGTTTGCAGTAAGGCAAACAGAAACTATTGCAAAAGCGGATAGAGTTGGCCCTTCTTCCCCATTGGTTAGGAAGTGCCCAGGAGTCACCGCACCCACTAGTTGGTGCCATGCATAAATGTGGCACCTCCAGGCACCCACTTCAGAACACTTTCTGGGCCTGCGGAAAAACATAGGAGGACTCTAATTGTTGTTTTTGACCAAAGAGGAGCCCTGAAGGACTAGAACTGCCCCCGTACCCAGGACAAAGATGGACACAAGGGTCAGTTGGTTGAGCTCCAGTATGGCCACAGGGACACAACAAGCTGCAAGAGGTATTTTCTCTGGAGCACAAGTGTTCAGCTGATCAGTATCAACTAGACCTGGACTGGAATTTGCTGGTGGCTTCTGTCGGAGTAAATCCTGGCCCCTAAGTGCTTCTCCTGAGATCCGAGGAGCCGAGGTAAAATCTTTAACTGAGAATAACCTGGTTGATGTATCCAACCCACGATCAATAGTGGTCAGGCTGAAATTGCACTTAGGTCCTTGTGCTTAGCACGTTTTGGCAATTTTTCAAATTAAAATTTACAAAAATAATATCTCTGGCTCCCCTATTGGATTTTTGTCCTTTTGTTGTAATTTTGTTCCTTAAATTTTCTCTATTGTTGTCTCCACTTCCTGTCCGATTCACCCCCCCTCCCCACCCCTCAGTGGGAGGCTCAGAAGCGTTAGTGACCAGAACAATGTGTGTATTTGCCTGGCAGGAGTACCCTCCCTGAATAGGCAAAACAGAGACAATCACATAAACACTGGCATCTTGAGCATAGTATGCGTCTTCATAGTGTGAGTACCCCCAAACATATAAAAGAGGACCCTAAAATAGCCCAAATACATGAAACTAAATTAACAGCAAGAGCAACATAGTCCAAAGGAATTGACCTCAGAGATCAAAAGTCCCAAATGGGTAAAGTGTTTCGGTCTATGTAGTGGCTCAGAGCTTTCCGTCCCCCCACCCCAGCCCAATCTACCCACCATAAATGATTAACAGGGCGGAAATCACAGCCAGTTTCAAGTAGCATCAGCACCAGCAGAGTCACCGGAGAGCATCTCTAGGACCGCCCGCCCCATATGGCCATAGTTTCCGGGTCAGGTCAGAGACCCTTTGGGTGAAGCTCTGGTTCGTGGTTGATGTCTACAGGTCCCTCGTTCATGCTGATCAAGCTGGAGGTCAGTGAGAGAGGAGCCATTAATGTCAAGTAGCTGACCGGCATCTCCAAGAGAGCGGGGTTGGTGAAGTTTGCCATTCATGCGGAAGGCAATCCGGAAAGGGTGCCCCCACAAGTATGATATGCCTTTACTCCTGAGGTAAGTGGTAACGGGAAGAATTCTCTACGTTTTGTAGTGTTGAAGCAGCTAAGTCTTGGTAAAGCGTCGGCTTGTGACTTTTAAACTGTATTGGATGGCGATCTCTGGCAACACGAAGAATAGGTGCCTTCAGTTGAAAGTCATGAATACATAACAGTATATTTGCGAGGTGCAGAGTCTGGCCTCTTGGGGCCTATTCTATGTGCTATGCCAATTTTAATGTCCTTCTCTGGCGATGCTTCCAAGATTGATCGGAAAAGGCCTGTGACGAACATGATCATGTCTGTCCCTTCTGTTCCCCTGGGTACTCCCTTGATACGTCTATTATGCCTGGACCGATTTTCCAAATCTTCGGCGTGGGCTTGTAGGTCAAGCTGTTGGTCCCTGAGCCTAATGACCTCTTGTTGGAGCTGGTTAATTCTTCCTCCTGGCTTGTTTCGTGGTCTTCCAGAGTGGAGACTCTGTTGGACCCGGCTGTCCAGGTCTCAGTGCACCCTTCTGAGGTCGTTTGAGAGATCTTTCCTGGCGGATTGGAGATCATCATGGAGAGAGGCGAAGAGAGCTTCATAGAAGGAACGAGTCACTGGGCCATTCGCCTCATCATTGTCTGGTGTGGGTTCTGAGCCTGATGATAGCAGGCAATTGCTCGACTGTACCCCGCGTTTTTAGTGAGCATTTCCTTCAGTGTTAGACCTGGCAATGTTGGCGTGGGTCTCCCTTCCATTTTTTGCTGTTGCCTCATGTGTTTTTGCTGGTTAAATTTGCTTTGGGCACTGTGCCACTGCTATTCAGTGCCACAGTGCAAGTGCTCCTATGGTAAATTGGTATATGGATTAGTGATTCCATGATTGGTTGGTTTGGTTTACTTGTCAGACCCTAGTACAGTGCACTGAGTGTGCCCAGGGCTTGTAAACCAAATGCTGCTGGTGGGCTTGCAGCACTGGTTGTGCCACCCACAGAAGCAGCCTGAAAAAGTGTGTCTCAGGTCTGCCATTGCAGAGCCTGTGTGCAGTCTGGTACTGCCATGTTGACTGGGCAAGTGCACCCACTTGCCAGTCCCTAAACCTTCCCTTTTCTGCATATTAGTCACCCCTATGGTAGGCCCAAGGGCAGGGTGCATTGTAAGTATAAGGTAGGACATGCCCTGGTGTGTGTGGCATGTCCTAATAGTGAATTACAGCCATTTTCGTTTTTCACTATTGCAAGGCTATCTGTTCCCCATAGGCCAGAATGGGCAGTTTGATTATTACATCTTATAATCCTAACTGACCCAGGGAACATGGTAGAAAAACGAATTTAGTATGCCTGAACTCAGAATGATAAAATACATCTTTTAGTGAAGTTGGTTTTAACATTCTGTGTTTGAAAATACCACTTTTAGAAAGTGGGTATTTTCTTGCCTAACTATCCAAGCCTGCCTCTGCTAGGTTGTGTATTCCTTGTCTGGAGTTTGAGTGACAGGGGCTGGGGGATTCCAGGAGACAGGGTGAGTCAGCACAGGGCTGAATAGAGAGATCTGCATGTAGATGGGTAGGAGGAGTTACACCTGGGACCTGAATAGGGCTGTGCCTTCCCTCCACAATGCTGGCTCCACCTCCTGTGGTGTGTCTGATGTCCCTGGCCTACACTGTGAAAGGAAAGAAGGAGTCTTGTCAACAAAGTGCTCCAGGACTGACCAGAACTGGTTTGGACTAGGCAAAGGCCTCTCTGCCTTCAGAGAACAAATGGAAAATGAGTATAAAAGAGGGGACCCAAACCCCAGAACTTTAGATCACTTTGGGAAACAAGAAGAACCTTTGCTGAGGAGAGGAACCAGAGAAACTGAGGAAGAGACTATCCCTAAGCTGAGTGCAGTTTGGGGGATTGGCCTGCAGTGGTTGCCTGACTGCCAAAGAAAGGAGAAACGAACTTTGTGTGTACTTTCATCTACTTGTAAAAGATCTCCAAGGGCTTGAGAGAAGAGCTTGCCTCCTGCTGAAGTCTCAGGGACAACAGACTTCACCAACCAGCTCCCCAAGAGTCTTTCTGGAAAGTGCCTGCTGCTGTGCTTGACTTTCTGAGGGACTGCGTGTCGCAAGGAGCTGGAAGCACGACTCACGAAGAAGAAGCGTCGCCGCCGCAGCCGAAGCGCCTCGCCGAAGAAAAGGATCGATGTCGCATCAGATGCCGCCGCATCAACGGAGAAGAGTGTCGCCACCGCTGCCGTCGTCGCATCGTTGCCGAAGCGCCTCGCATCACACTAGAAGAGGATCGACGTCACATCAGATGCCGCCGCATCACCGGGAAGCGTGTCGCAGGGCCTGTCGTGGCTCAGAAGAATCGTTGAGTCGCCGCTCGGCCGTTGCACAATAAGTGCTGCAGCCCTTAGAGGCCTTCCCTGGTCACAGTGCCCTGGGTACCTGTGGTACCATTTACCAGGGACTGACCTGTGGACAGAGAGTGCCAATTGGGTTTGGTCTTCAATGCAGTTTTAGGGAAAGAACATAGGCCCTGGGTACCTGATTGGCAGGGGCCCAGGGCACACTCAGTCAAAGTACATCAGCAGTTCAGCAAAAAGTGGGGGCAACCATGCAGATAAAGGGCACTGTCTCACACAACCCCCACACCCCCAAACGAAAGAGGATGAGACTAACTTTTCCCTAGAGAGTCTTCATTTTCTAAGTGGAAGAACCTGAAAAGTCCATCTGCATTGGCATGGGCAGTCCCAGGTCTGTGTTCCACTACAAAGTCCATTCCCTGTAGGGAGATGGACCACCTCAACAGTTTAGGATTTTCACCTTTCATCTGCATTAGCCACTTGAAAGGTCTGTGATCAGTTTGAACTAGCGAGTGAGTACCAAACAAGTATGGTCTCAGCTTCTTCAGGGACCAAACCACAGCAAAGGCGTCCCTCTCAATGGCACTCCAACGCTGCTCCCTAGGGAGAAGACTTCTGCTTATAAAAGCAACAGGTTGGTCTTGGCCTTCATCATTGGTCTGGGATAGGACCACTCCTACCCCTAGCTCAGAGGCATCAGTCTGCACAATGAACTTCTTGGTATAGTCTGGAGCTTGGAGAATTGGTGCTGAGTACATTGCCTCTTTCAGGGTGTCAAAAGCCTTTTGACAGCTAACTGTCCAGTTTAACTTTTTGGGCATCTTCTTGGAGGTAAGTTCTGTGAGGGAGTCACAATGGACCCATATCCCTTCACAAACCTCCTGTAGTACCCAGTCAAGCCAAGGAATGCCCTGACTTGGGTCTGGGTTGTTGAGCTGCCCAGTCCAGGATGGCCTGGATATTGGGCTGTAAGGGTTGCACTTGGCCTCCACCAACAAGGTGGCCCAAGTATACCACAGTTCCCTGCCCTATCTGGCATTTGGATGCCTTGATAGTTAGGCCTGCAGTTTGCAGGGCTTTTAAAACCTTCCCAAGGTGGATCAGGTGATCCTGCCAGGTGGAACTAAAGACAGCAATATCATCTAGATAACCTGTACTAAAGGATTCCAATCCAGCAAGGACTTGGTTTGCCAACCTTTGGAAGGTGGCAGGGGCATTCTTTAAACCAAAGGGCATAACAGTAAACTGATAATGCCCATCAGGTGTGGAGAATGCTGTCTTTTCTTTTGCTCCTGGTGCCATGCCAATCTGCCAGTACCCTGCAGTTAAGTCAAAGGTACTTAGAAACTTGGCTGCACCCAATTTGTCTATCAACTCATCTGCTCTTGGGATAGGGTGAGCATCTGTCTTGGTGACAGAGTTGAGTCCTCTATAGTCCACACAGAACCTCATTTCTCTCTTTCCACCC
Organism: Calotriton arnoldi; assembly: GCA_963921515.1. Lineage (NCBI taxonomy): Eukaryota > Metazoa > Chordata > Amphibia > Caudata > Salamandridae > Calotriton > Calotriton arnoldi. The sequence continues at coordinate 66,302 of CAWUFW010021990.1, read as the reverse complement.
TGTGGTTTGGGGACTAGAACCACTGGGCTGGTCAAGGGGCTCTCAGAGGGTTCAATATCCCCTAATTCCAGCATCTTGCTGACTTCAGCTATGATGCTTTCCTTTTCTTGATCAGACTATCGATAGATTTTGTTCTTGACAGGTGCACTGTCACCAGTGTCCACATCATGGGTACACCAGTTTTTTCTGACCAGGGGTCAAGGAAAAGAGCTTAGCATACTGCTGCAAGACTTGCTTTCAATCAGTCTGATGTTGGGCAGTGAGGGTGTCTGAAAAGACAACTCCATCCACTGACCCATCTTTGGGGCTGTATGAGAGGAGGTCAGGGAGAGGTTCACTCTCTGTCTCCTGATCCTCATCAGTCACCATCAGCGTGTCATGGAAAAGCTTATTGCGGTTCACATGGATAACCCTTTTGGGGGTCCTGCTTGTGCCCAGGTCAACCAAGTAGGTGAACTCACTTTTCTTTTCGAAGATGGACTAAGGGCCACTCCATCTGTCCTGGAGAGCCCTTGGTTCCACTGGTTCCAAAACCCACACCTTTTGCCCTGGTTGAAAGTCTACCAGTGCAGCTTTTTGGTCTTACCAGTGCTTCTGAAGCTCCTGGCTGGCCTCAAGATTCTTGAATGCCTTTTCCATGTACTCAGCCATTCTGGACCTTAGGCCTAGTACATAGTCCACAATGTCTTGTTTGGGTTCTTGGAGAGGCTTCTCCCAACCCTCTTTTACAAGACAGAGTGGTCCCCTGACAGGATGGCCAAACAGAAGTTCAAAGGAGGAAACTCCTACTCCCTTCTGAGGCTCCTCTCTCTAGGCGAAAAGCAAGCATGGTAAGAGGACATCCCATCTCCTTTTGAGTTTTTCAGGGAGCCCCATAATCATGCCTTTCAATGTCTTGTTAAATCTCTCAACAAGACCATTGGTTTGTGGGTTATGGGGTGTAGTAAACTTGTACTGCACTCCACACTCTTTCCACATGTGTTTTAGGTAAGCAGACATGAAGTTGGAACCTCTGTCTGAAACCCCCTCCTTAGGAAACCCTACCCTGGTGAAAACACCAATGAGGGCCTTGGCTACTGCAGGAGCTGTAGTAGTCCTAAGGGGAATTGCCTCAGGATACCTAGTGGCATGATCCACTACCACTAGTATAAACTTGTTTCCTGATGCCGCGGGAGGTTCAAGTGGACCCACTATGTCCACACCTACCCTTTCAAAGGAAACCCCCACCACTGTTAGTGGAATCAAGGGGGCCTTTGGGTGTCCACCTGTTTTGCCACTGGCTTGACAGGTGACACAGGAGCTGAAAACTCCTTTATTTTCTGAGACATCTGGGGCCAGTAAAAGTGGCTAACTAGCCTTTCCCAGGTTTTGGTTTGGCCCAGATGTCCAGCTAGGGGATGTCATGAGCTAAGGTTAGTAGGAACTCCCTGTACTTTTGAGGCACTACCACTCTCCTAGTGGCTCCAGGGTTTGGGTCTTTGGCCTCAGTGTACAGTAGTCCCTCCTCTCAATAAACTCTGTGGGCACCACTGACATCTCCCGTTTCCTGGGTAGCAGCTTGCTGTCTCAGGCTTTCAAGAGTTGGGCAGTCCTGCTGTCCAAGGCACAGCTCTTCCCTAGAGGGCCCCCCTGGGCCTAAGAGTTCAACCTGGTAAGGGTCAAGATCCATGGGCTCAGTTCCCTCTGGGATGTGCAAGTCCTCTCTCTGAGGAGAGGGGTCCTGATCCTCTTGCTGTACAGTAGCTGGTTTCCCAGTCTTCTTACCTTTTCTCTTGGCAGGTTGGGCCAAACTTTCAGGCTCCAACACTTCTTTTTCACCCTGCTTTCGGCTCTGTGCTCTTGTTTTCACACACACAATCTCAGGGATGTCCAGCATTGCTGCATGGGTTTTTAATTCTACCTCAGCCCATGCTGAGGTTTCCAGGTCATTACCAAGTAGACATGCAGCTGGAAGCTTTGGAGAGACCACTACCAGTTTCAGGCCAGTAAATCACCCCCCAGTCTAATGTCACCATAGCCATTGCATGGTTAGTGGTAACACTGTCAGCATTGGTGACTGGGTAAGTTCTCCCAATCAGGTATTGCTCTGGGGAAACCAGTGTATCTCTCACCATAGTGACACTGGCACCTGTATCCCTCAGGGCTTCTATTCTAGTCCCATTAATCCAAGAGTATTGCAAATATTTCTTTAAGTTGGGTGGCCACACAGCTAAAGTGGCAAACTCAACTTCCCCTTCGATTACTAGAACTGCTTCAGTGTGCAGCCCGATTTGCTCTTGGCACACTGCTGATCCCATCTGGAGACTGGCTACAACAGGAGTAGCTGTAGGAAGACTAGGGGGCTTCTTGTTAGGACAAGTAGCATCTCCAGTTAAGTGTCCCAACTTCTTAGAGTTGTTACACCAGGCCTTTGCAGGATCAAAGTTCTTTCCCCTGTACCTATTTTTGGACTGGGAAGAGTTTTGGGACCCACCCCCCTGTGCAGGTTTTTGGGGCCCTTTTGAAGACTCGGGCTTTTTATCTTGGGGATTCTTACCACCTTTCCCCTGGGGAGGTTTTGTAACCCCTTCTTTTGGTCACCCCCATATGACACTGCGTCCTCCACCTTGTCTTGCAGGTGCTCAATGTTTTTTTTGAAGGGCCCTTATCTATTTCTCTTTATCATTGACCATGGGTTCCAGTTGAGTCTGCATGTTTTCCACTGCCCTACTCTGTCCCTTCACTTCTTGTGATTAGCCCCTGAGCTCTATCTGTTTGGTGAATAGGGCTTGTGGTCGCTCCCAGCATCTGTGCTTTATATCCCACCCTCTCTACGTGGGTGTAGAGACCTCTGTTTTGTGTTACTCATCTTACTGTGGGGGTTGCTGCCAGGGATAACAGCTTCCCCACTGGCTGTTGCTCACTGTCCACTGCAGTCGTGCTGCTGTACACAGGGCTGCGGCAGGCACTCCCCCCCAGGTTGGACTCCCCCCAGGCCACGGAGCTCTGGCTGCCCTCCCTCACTGGCCCAGATCAGAGGCGTTGCCCACCCTGGTCAGTCATCCCCTCTGCCCCGTAGACACAAGCACCCTCCGCTTACCTATGAATCAGGGGCCCAGTCAGATGCTGCATGGCAGTCTCCCTCTTGTGGTCTCTCTCATTGGCCAGGGACCTCACCAGCACCTGGGGCCCTCATTGGGGCCCCACAGGCCACCACTTCATTCTCCGGCTTGGGTACGCAGTGATTCCCGCGACCAATAGGTCCACTCAGGATCCAGCTCCCTCTGTCTCCAAGACCCTCCACAGACCTGCTCCTGCGCAGCCCCCAGGCCATTGATATCTCCGGGGTCCCAGCTTCTTGGCTCCATTTTCAGCAGCTCTCCCCATGTGGTATCCATCAATCTCTGGTCACGGGCCGCTGGAGCCAATCCAGGGCCCCAGTCACAAGCCGCTCAGCCTTCCCTGCTTCGCGTGCGCTGAAATCTTGCCTGGATTGCGCCTGGAAGAGGCCGCCAGTACCGCATCTCTGGGGGGCCCCCACGGTCTGCCCAGCCTGCTTCGCCACCTGCCCCAGGGCTCCAAGATGTTCCAGCTTCACTTCTGGCCTGCCATTGGCCCAGGAGCTGCAAGATTTCCTCCTTCACAGGGCCGTGTACCAGAGCTGAGTGCTCACATGGCCATCTTGTCTGCTGCCAGGTCTCACCCACCAAGAGGTGTGAGTTTTGTGTGCTTGGTTATCAGCAGCTAAACTGAAAGCATATTCAAGGTAGACAAAAGGCAGGACCTCACCTAAACGGCCCCTTCCACCTTGCAAACAGAATCTGCAGTCCCACCTCCCCATTGGGCAGTGCTCCAGAAGTCTAATCAGCGGCCCCTTCTAACAAAGTCTTGATTGAATTTCATTGAGCCCAGTCACCATCCTTCTTACTCCAGTGCCCTGTGTCTGGATTATCACTCTACAGCCACATAAATGCAGTTGATACACTTCCACTGAATGAGAGAGCTGTTCTCACCCACCATCTTGTACAATGCTAAACGGGGGGTGTCAAGAAAAATTGATCCCACTTTGCTTTGTAAATATTCTTGTTAATGAATCTTGTCGTAAACTTGATGATTAACATCAGAAGACATCCACGCCAGCACGTTCAGAATCCCCTTTTCAATGTTTGCTTTATTCCACATAGTTTCTCACATTGCTATGATCTTGAGATTAATTCTTCCTTTGTGTAGGGAATGCACCTTTTCTGCATGGTCACCCCGCTTTTTCACCTTTTGCTGGACCTTAATTTGTTGCTGGTTTTTAGATTTTAGCACACTGGGGCACTGCTTTCCAGTGCCCAATATATGTGTTCTGACCCCCAACACATGGAGTAATTGGCTAACCCCTAAACCTCGTATTTAACTTTTTTTTAAGGGCATAGTTTATAGTGCGGAAATATACCAATGGCATGAAAAGTTAACTGTCCCCTGTGGAGTGCAGCACTTTTTCTGCCTTCGACTAGTGACAAACGAAAACATGACTTCAGGACTACCATCTTATCCCGACTGCTGCAGTGTAAAACCTGCAGTGCGACCTGTTAAAATAACCCTTTTTGACAGACAAAACCCTCTTAGTAATTCATGTAGGCATTGGAGCCATCTAGGGATGGTGCATGGTATTTAAAAGTCGTACATGCAGAAAATTAATGTTACCCTATTCCAACAGACAATACCCTAAAAGCTAGTTTCAATGTGGGCGCACTAGTTGTTCTATGCAGAAAACAAGAGTGCAGATTAAAATGCTAATACTGTATCTCAGGAAAAGGACAAGCTAGAATAATAATGTAACTACTGTTTTTAATATTTATTCAAAATCCAATTCAATGGTGCACTTGGATTGTTAATAAATACTATGAAAAAATAACTTTTAAAAGGTGACAAACTTTTATCTGCCTTATGATCCTGGAGGCTAATTTGCATTAGCTCTCCAGCTTCTCACAGCCTTACTTGGCCTGAATAAGGTGTGAATGAGTTATGAAATGCATCCCAGGAGCAAACAGTAGGCTGACCTGAATGGACAGAGATAACTCTTCTGAACTCTACACAATATTAAGAGTAGGGGTTGTAGGCATCATGTGATACTACACTGCCAAATCCTGCTTGAGAGGTCTATTGAGCTACACGTAGCACTTGGGGCACACTTGAAAGGGAGAGAACTGGATGCCAAGACACTTCTTGTGTATCCCCTGTCTAGTTGCCTACTTTTAGCCTACCAGAATTCTGTCTCTGGGTTTCGTTATGTGTTCAATGCCTGCTTCTAACTGGATTTTAGTGTTAGATGTGGAGGATAATGTTGATTTCCATGTGACATCTCGACGCACAACTGCAGCCCTTAGAGCTTAGGTTTAATGTGGTCAAAGACTTTAGCAAGCTTCTAAATGCCATGCCACATGGCATTTTGTACCTGTTTGCAGTAAGGCAAACAGAAACTATTGCAAAAGCGGATAGAGTTGGCCCTTCTTCCCCATTGGTTAGGAAGTGCCCAGGAGTCACCGCACCCACTAGTTGGTGCCATGCATAAATGTGGCACCTCCAGGCACCCACTTCAGAACACTTTCTGGGCCTGCGGAAAAACATAGGAGGACTCTAATTGTTGTTTGTGACCAAAGAGGAGCCCTGAAGGACTAGAACTGCCCCCGTACCCAGGACAAAGATGGACACAAGGGTCAGTTGGTTGAGCTCCAGTATGGCCACAGGGACACAACAAGCTGCAAGAGGTATTTTCTCTGGAGCACAAGTGTTCAGCTGATCAGTATCAACTAGACCTGGACTGGAATTTGCTGGGGGCTTCTGCTGGAGTAAATCCTGGCCCCTAAGTGCTTCTCCTGAGATCCGAGGAGCCGAGGTAAAATCTTTAACTGAGAATAACCTGGTTGATGTATCCAACCCATGATCAATAGTGGTCAGGCTGAAATTGCACTTAGGTCCTTGTGCTTAGCACGTTTTGGCAATTTTTCAAATTAAAATTTACAAAAATAATATCTCTGGCTCCCCTATTGGATTTTTGTCCTTTTGTTGTAATTTTGTTCCTTAAATTTTCTCTATTGTTGTCTCCACTTCCTGTCCGATTCCCCCCCCACCCCTCAGTGGGAGGCTCAGAAGCGTTAGTGACCAGAACAATGTGTGTATTTGCCTGGCAGGAGTACCCTCCCTGAATAGGCAAAACAGAGACAATCACATAAACACTGGCATCTTGAGCATAGTATGCGTCTTCATAGTGTGAGTACCCCCAAACATATAAAAGAGGACCCTAAAATTGCCCAAATACATGAAACTAAATTAACAGCAAGAGCAACATAGTCCAAAGGAATTGACCTCAGAGATCAAAAGTCCCAAATGGGTAAAGTGTTTCGGTCTATGTAGTGGCTCAGAGGTTTCCGTCCCCCCACCCCAGCCCAATCTACCCACCATAAATGATTAACAGGGCGGAAATCACAGCCAGTTTCAAGTAGCATCAGCACCAGCAGAGTCACCGGAGAGCATCTCTAGGACCGCCCGCCCCATATGGCCGTAGTTTCCGGGTCAGGTCAGAGACCCTTTGGGTGAAGCTCTGGTTCGTGGTTGATGTCTACAGGTCCCTCGTTCATGCTGATCAAGCTGGAGGTCAGTGAGAGAGGAGCCATTAATGTCAAGTAGCTGACCGGCATCTCCAAGAGAGCGGGGTTGGTGAAGTTTGCCATTCATGCGGAAGGCAATCCGGAAAGGGTGCCCCCACAAGTATGATATGCCTTTACTCCTGAGGTAAGTGGTAACGGGAAGAATTCTCTACGTTTTTGTAGTGTTGAAGCAGCTAAGTCTTGGTAAAGCGTCGGCTTGTGACTTTTAAACTGTATTGGATGGCGATCTCTGGCAACACGAAGAATAGGTGCCTTCAGTTGAAAGTCATGAATACATAACAGTATATTTGCGGGGTGCAGAGTCTGGCCTCTTGGGGCCTATTCTATGTGCTATGCCAATTTTAATGTCCTTCTCTGGCGATGCTTCCAAGATTGATCGGAAAAGGCCTGTGACGAACATGATCATGTCTGTCCCTTCTGTTCCCCTGGGTACTCCCTTGATACGTCTATTATGCCTGGACCGATTTTCCAAATCTTCGGCGTGGGCTTCTAGGTCAAGCTGTTGGTCCCTGAGCCTAATGACCTCTTGTTGGAGCTGGTTAATTCTTCCTCCTGGCTTGTTTCGTGGTCTTCCAGAGTGGAGACTCTGTTGGACCCGGCTGTCCAGGTCTCAGTGCACCCTTCTGAGGTCGTTTGAGAGATCTTTCTTGGCGGATTGGAGATCATCATGGAGAGAGGCGAAGAGAGCTTCATAGAAGGAACGAGTCACTGGGCCATTCGCCTCATCATTGTCTGGTGTGGGTTCTGAGCCTGATGATAGCAGGCAATTGCTCGACTGTACCCCCGCGTTTTTAGTGAGCATTTCCTTCAGTGTTAGACCTGGCAATGTTGGCGTGGGTCTCCCTTCCATTTTTTGCTGTTGCCTCATGTGTTTTTGCTGGTTAAATTTGCTTTGGGCACTGTGCCACTGCTATTCAGTGCCACAGTGCAAGTGCTCCCTATGGTAAATTGGTATATGGATTAGTGATTCCATGATTGGTTGGTTTGGTTTACTTGTCAGACCCTAGTACAGTGCACTGAGTGTGCCCAGGGCTTGTAAACCAAATGCTGCTGGTGGGCTTGCAGCACTGGTTGTGCCACCCACAGAAGCAGCCTGAAAAAGTGTGTCTCAGGTCTGCCATTGCAGAGCCTGTGTGCAGTCTGGTACTGCCATGTTGACTGGGCAAGTGCACCCACTTGCCAGTCCCTAAACCTTCCCTTTTCTGCATATTAGTCACCCCTATGGTAGGCCCAAGGGCAGGGTGCATTGTAAGTATAAGGTAGGACATGCCCTGGTGTGTGTGGCATGTCCTAATAGTGAATTACAGCCATTTTCGTTTTTCACTATTGCAAGGCTATCTGTTCCCCATAGGCCAGAATGGGCAGTTTGATTATTACATCTTATAATCCTAACTGACCCAGGGAACATGGTAGAAAAACGAATTTAGTATGCCTGAACTCAGAATGATAAAATACATCTTTTAGTGAAGTTGGTTTTAACATTCTGTGTTTGAAAATACCACTTTTAGAAAGTGGGTATTTTCTTGCCTAACTATCCAAGCCTGCCTCTGCTAGGTTGTGTATTCCTTGTCTGGAGTTTGAGTGACAGGGGCTGGGGGATTCCAGGAGACAGGGTGAGTCAGCACAGGGCTGAATAGAGAGATCTGCATGTAGATGGGTGGGAGGAGTTACACCTGGGACCTGAATAGGGCTGTGCCTTCCCTCCACAATGCTGGCTCCACCTCCTGTGGTGTGTCTGATGTCCCTGGCCTACACTGTGAAAGGAAAGAAGGAGTCTTGTTAACAAAGTGCTCCAGGACTGACCAGAACTGGTTTGGACTAGGCAAAGGCCTCTCTGCCTTCAGAGAACAAAGGGAAAATGAGTATAAAAGAGGGGACCCAAACCCCAGAACTTTAGATCACTTTGGGAAACAAGAAGAACCTTTGCTGAGGAGAGGAACCAGAGAAACTGAGGAAGAGACTATCCCTAAGCTGAGTGCAGTTTGGGGGATTGGCCTGGAGTGGTTGCCTGACTGCCAAAGAAAGGAGAAAGGAACTTTGTATGTACTTTCATCTACTTGTAAAAGATCTCCAAGGGCTTGAGAGAAGAGCTTGCCTCCTGCTGAAGTCTCAGGGACAACAGACTTCACCAACCAGCTCGCCAAGAGTCTTTCTGGAAAGTGCCTGCTGCTGTGCTTGACTTTCTGAGGGACTGCGTGTCGCAAGGAGCTGGAAGCACGACTCACGAAGAAGAAGCGTCGCCGCCGCAGCCGAAGCGCCTCTCATCACCGAAGAAAAGGATCGACGTCGCATCAGATGCCGCCGCATCAACGGAGAAGAGTGTCGCCGCCGCTGCCGTTGTCGCATCGTTGCCGAAGCGCCTCGCATCGCAGGAGAAGAGGATCGACGTCGCATCAGATGCTGCCGCATCACCGGGAAGCGTGTCGCAGGGCCTGTCGTGGCTCAGAAGAATCGTTGAGTCGCCGCACGGCCGTTGCACAATATGTGCTGCAGCCCTTAGAGGCCTTCCCTGGTCACAGTGCCCTGGGTACCTGTGGTACCATTTACCAGGGACTGACCTGTGGACAGAGAGTGCCAATTGGGTTTGGTCTTCAATGCAGTTTTAGGGAAAGAACATAGGCCCTGGGTACCCGATTGGCAGGGGCCCAGGGCACACTCAGTCAAAGTACATCAGCAGTTCAGCAAAAAGTGGGGGCAACCATGCAGAAAAAGGGCACTGTCTCACACAACCCCCACACCCCCAAACGAAAGAGGATGAGACTAACTTTTCCCTAGAGAGTCTTCATTTTCTAAGTGGAAGAACCTGGAAAGTCCATCTGCATTGGCATGGGCAGTCCCAGGTCTGTGTTCCACTACAAAGTCCATTCCCTGTAGGGAGATGGACCACCTCAACAGTTTAGGATTTTCACCTTTCATCTGTATTAGCCACTTGAAAGGTCTGTGATCAGTTTGAACTAGGGAGTGAGTACCAAACAAGTATGGTCTCAGCTTCTTCAGGGACCAAACCACAGCAAAGGCGTCCCTCTCAATGGCACTCCAACGCTGCTCCCTAGGGAGAAGACTTCTGCTTATAAAAGCAACAGGTTGGTCTTGGCCTTCATCATTGGTCTGGGATAGGACCACTCCTACCCCTAGCTCAGAGGCATCAGTCTGCACAATGAACTTCTTGGTATAGTCTGGAGCTTTTAGAATTGGTGCTGAGTACATTGCCTCTTTCAGGGTGTCAAAAGCCTTTTGACATCTAACTGTCCAGTTTAACTTTTTGGGCATCTTCTTGGAGGTAAGTTCTGTGAGGGGAGTCACAATGGACCCATATCCCTTCACAAACCTCCTGTAGTACCCAGTCAAGCCAAGGAATTCCCTTACTTGGGTCTGGGTTGTTGGAGCTGCCCAGTCCAGGATGGCCTGGATATTGGGCTGTAAGGGTTGCACTTGGCCTCCACCAACAAGGTGGCCCAAGTATACCACAGTTCCCTGCCCTATCTGGCATTTGGATGCCTTGATAGTTAGGCCAGCAGTTTGCAGGGCTTTTAAAACCTTCCCAAGGTGGATCAGGTGATCCTGCCAGGTGGAACTAAAGACAGCAATATCATCTAGATAACCTGTACTAAAGGATTCCAATCCAGCAAGGACTTGGTTTGCCAACCTTTGGAAGGTGGCAGGGGCATTCTTTAAACCAAAGGGCATAACAGTAAACTGATAATGCCCATCAGGTGTGGAGAATGCTGTCTTTTCTTTTGCTCCTGGTGGCATGCCAATCTGCCAGTACCCTGCAGTTAAGTCAAAGGTACTTAGAAACTTGGCTGCACCCAATTTGTCTATCAACTCATCTGCTCTTGGTATAGGGTGAGCATCTGTCTTGGTGACAGAGTTGAGTCCTCTATAGTCCACACAGAACCTCTTTTCTCTCTTTCCACCCTGTGGTTTGGGGACTAGAACCACTGGGCTGGTCAAGGGGCTCTCAGAGGGTTCAATATCCCCTAACTCCAGCATCTTGCTGACTTCAGCTCTGTTGCTTTCCTTTTCTTGATCAGACTGTCGATAGATTTTGTTCTTGACAGGTGCACTGTCACCAGTGTCCACATCATGGGTACACCAGTTTTTTCTGACCAGGGGTCAAGGAAAAGAGCTTAGCATACTGCTGCAAGACTTGCTTTCAATCAGTCTGATGTTGGGCAGTGAGGGTGTCTGAAAAGACAACTCCATCCACTGACCCATCTTTGGGGCTGTATGAGAGGAGGTCAGGGAGAGGTTCACTCTCTGTCTCCTGATCCTCATCAGTCACCATCAGCATGTCATGGAAAATCTTAATGCGGTTCACATGGATTACCCTTTTGGGGGTCCTGCTTGTGCCCAGGTCAACCAAGTAGGTGAACTCACTTTTCTTTTCGAAGATGGGCTAAGGGCCACTCCATCTGTCCTGGAGAGCCCTTGGTTCCACTGGCTCCAAAACCCACACCTTTTGCCCTGGTTGAAATTCTACCAGTGCAGCTTTTTGGTCATACCAGTGCTTCTGAAGCTCCTGGCTGGCCTCAAGATTCTTGAATGCCTTTTCCATGTACTCAGCCATTCTGGACCTTAGGCCTAGTACATAGTCCACAATGTCTTGTTTGGGTTCTTGGAGAGGCTTCTCCCAACCCTCTTTTACAAGACAGAGTGGTCCCCTGACAGGATGGCCAAACAGAAGTTCAAAGGAGGAAACTCCTACTCCCTTCTCAGGCTCCTCTCTCTAGGCGAAAAGCAAGCATGGTAAGAGGACATCCCATCTCCTTTTGAGTTTTTCAGGGAGCCCCATAATCATGCCTTTCAATGTCTTGTTAAATCTCTCAACAAGACCATTGGTTTATGGGTTATGGGGTGTAGTAAACTTGTACTGCACTCCACACTCTTTCCACATGTGTTTTAGGTAAGCAGACATGAAGTTGGAACCTCTGTCTGAAACCCCCTCCTTAGGAAACCCTACCCTGGTGAAAACACCAATGAGGGCCTTGGCTACTGCAGGAGCTGTAGTAGTCCTAAGGGGAATTGCCTCAGGATACCTAGTGGCATGATCCACTACCACTAGTATAAACTTGTTTCCTGATGCCGCGGGAGGTTCAAGTGGACCCACTATGTCCACACCTACCCTTTCAAAGGAAACCCCCACCACTGTTAGTGGAATCAAGGGGCCTTTGGGTTTCCACCTGTTTTGCCACTGGCTTGACAGGTGACACAGGAGCTGAAAACTCCTTTATTTTCTGAGACATCTGGGGCCAGTAAAAGTGGCTAACTAGCCTTTCCCAGGTTTTGGTTTGGCCCAGATGTCCAGCTAGGGGGATGTCATGAGCTAAGGTTAGTAGGAACTCCCTGTACTTCTGAGGCACTACCACTCTCCTAGTGGCTCCAGGGTTTGGGTCTTTGGCCTCAGTGTACAGTAGTCCCTCCTCTCAATAAACTCTGTGGGCACCACTGACATCTCCCGTTTCCTGGGTAGCAGCTTGCTGCCTCAGGCTTTCAAGAGTTGGGCAGTCCTGCTGTCCAAGGCACAGCTCTTCCCTAGAGGGCCCCCCTGGGCCTAAGAGTTCAACCTGGTAAGGGTCAAGATCCATGGGCTCAGTTCCCTCTGGGATGTGCAAGTCCTCTCTCTGAGGAGAGGGGTCCTGATCCTCTTGCTGTACAGTAGCTGGTTTCCCAGTCTTCTTACCTTTTCTCTTGGCAGGTTGGGCCATACTTTCAGGCTACAACACTTCTTTTTCACCCTGCTTTCGGCTCTGTGCTCTTGTTTTCACACACACAATCTCAGGGATGTCCAGCATTGCTGCATGGGTTTTTAATTCTACCTCAGCCCATGCTGAGGTTTCCAGGTCATTACCAAGTAGACATGCAGCTGGAAGCTTTGGAGAGACCACTACCAGTTTCAGGCCAGTAAATCACCCCCCCCAGTCTAATGTCACCATAGCCATTGCATGGTTAGTGGTAACACTGTCAGCATTGGTGACTGGGTAAGTTCTCCCAATCAGGTATTGCTCTGGGGAAACCAGTGTATCTCTCACCATAGTGACACTGGCACCTGTATCCCTCAGGGCTTCTATTCTAGTCCCATTAATCCAAGAGTATTGCAAATATTTCTTTAAGTTGGGTGGCCACACAGCTAAAGTGGCAAACTCAACTTCCCCTTCGATTACTAGAACTGCTTCAGTGTGCAGCCCGATTTGCTCTTGGCACACTGCTGATCCCATCTGGAGACTGGCTACAACAGGAGTAGCTGTAGGAAGACTAGGGGGCTTCTTGTTAGGACAAGTAGCATCTCCAGTTAAGTGTCCCAACTTCTTAGAGTTGTTACACCAGGCCTTTGCAGGATCAAAGTTCTTTCCCCTGTACCTATTTTTGGACTGGGAAGAGTTTTGGGACCCACCCCCCTGTGCAGGTTTTTGGGGCCCTTTTGAAGACTCAGGCTTTTTATCTTGGGGATTCTTACCACCTTTCCCCTGGGGAGGTTTTGTAACCCCTTCTTTTGGTCACCCCCAGTGGTTGTTTTTGTCACCCTTGTCTTGACCCAATGGTCTGCCTTCTTTCCCAATTCTTGGGGAGAAATTAGACCTAGGTCTACCAAAGGCTGATGTAACTTTTCATTAGTGTAATTACTTAAAATATGTTCTTTCATAAACAAATTGTAAAGTCCATTGAAATCATGCACATTGTGTCCAGTTAACCAACCATCTAGTGTCTTAACTGAGTAGTCAACGAAGTCAATCCAGGATTGGTTTTGGGTTTTGTGAGCCCCCCTGAATCTAATTCTGTATTCCTCAGTTGTGAGCCCAAAGCCCTCAATCAGAGTTCTCTTCATGAGGTCATAAGACCCAGCATATGCCCCTGAAAGGGTCAGGAGTCTGTCCCTGAGGTTACTAGAGAACAGTTCCCAAAGGAGTGCCCCCCAGTGTGACTTCTTCACTTTTCTCATTTTGCAGGCCCTCTCAAAGGCTGTGAACCATTTTGTGGTATCATCACTCTCTTCATATTTAGAGACAATCCCTTTGGGGATTTTAGGATCATAAGATTGCTCTTTAAGTAGCTCAGAGGGTGAGCTCTAGGCTCCCCCAGAGGAGGAGGGAGCCAAGCTGGCCACCGAGGCGGTCCGCCTACTGCGGATGCGGCTTGTGGCCTCCTTGTGCCGACTCCTATACTTTCCCCCCAACTAATTAAAGCCAGCTATAAAAGTTAGGACAAGATCACACAAAAAAAAAAGATAGCGTGCAACGTCCACTCAATGAAGCGCCTTTCTAGAGATCCTACGTCTGTAAAAAAAAAAAGCTAACACAAGGAGGAAAAAATCTCAATCAAAAGAGAATACCGTCGATATCACATGTCGCCCCTCCGACCAGCTAACTCCATCCCCGCCCTCATCTCCGTCTCCATCCCCCGATAGGGCCAGGCACAGAGCCCTGGCACAGAGCCCTGCGGATAAGAAAGATTAAAATGGATCTTGTTAAAAGCGTCAGTGAAGACAACCCACCTTGCACGGTTGCAACACCAGTGGCCGATCCTGATCTCAATACAGTGCGCACAGGTCCACCGCCTGCAGGACCTTTAGGCCCTCCGGACATGCAGCAAGACACACCCCAGAAAGTAGAAAAGTCAATATATCCTCTCTTCTCTGTAGGCGGGCCAAAGGTGATGTTTCAATTTAATCCTTCAATTCCTGGCCCCCCACAGTCAATACCCACTCAAGACGCAACCTGCAATGTAATATCAGAACAAGGTGCATTTAATGAGCACTGATCGGCACCTGCGAAAGAATCAATCAGAAGAGAACAAGATCCGACAGAACCGAACTCCCACTCGCAATCATCTACAAATATTGAAACCACGCTCAACCAGTTCCTACTCGAGCTACGAGATATGAAGCTCTCCCAGGAACTGGCATGCCAGAAAACCAACGAACAATTGGGGCAACTCAATGAAAACTTCCATCAACTTTCAGCTCGTTTGACACAGGCTGAACTTAAGGTATCCTCATTAGAAACCAAACATAACGATCATGGAAGTAATTTGAGCAAACTACAAACTGAACTTGAAGATTTACAATTTAAACTGGATGACATGGAGAACCGTGCCCGACGTACTAATCTGAGATTCGTTGGTATTCCGGAAGATCGGGAAGCGGGCAATTCACAGATCATAATTATCGCATATATTTCAGTCCGTTGAACGAGCTCAGGAACTGCTTCTTTCGATCAAGGAGGGGGGAGAAAGAGGAAGCAGCGAGTAACATCCAGGCCAATAAGAGGGACAGACATTATCGCATAGAAATCCAAAAGAACATTCTTGTATGCTAAAAGTATGTTCCTAAACACGTTATGTTTATTCATTCATTTTGCCCCGATTTGAAGATGATATCCTTGTCCTTTCTCCTTATCCATGTGGAAACTACTGTCATCTCCTCCGGGAGGGGGGCCGAAGCTCTTCGTACCATGACAAGGTACAAAAGTAGGGGTAGGGGCGAGAGGGGTTACTGGCGGGAGGGATCCAGGGCACAGGGGGGACAAGGGTCAATGGCGGGTAAGACACAAATTCAAGGGAGAACAAAGGGGGGGAGGCACTTTAGGGTGGGTGGAGGGCAGCAGGAAAAAAACAAAAAAAAACAATCACAGCCCCAATCAAGGGTAGTTTTTGTATCTGTATGTGTGCAAATCATAGATTCCACAAAAAGATTATAAATCAGAAAATAATAACCGGTCCAAATGGTTGAACAACAGATGCTTCGTATTGCATCATGCAATATCAACGGAGGCAATGACAGAACAAAATTAAAAGCCATACTCCAATGGTTAATGGTTAATCATCCTCATATAAGAGACACATTTTAAAAGAAGCATGCCCGTACCCAAATGGCCAAAATTTATAAAACAGGCTTTGCTGGCCTCAGCAGAGGCCGCTGCTAGAGGGGTCGTAATTCTTGTTACCTGCTATTATCAAGGAGAAGCTCTCCAGATTATGAGCGATCCCCTTGCCAGATGGGTAATGGGTAATCTAAAATTGGGGGAGCAAACTTTTCATATAATCAGCTATTACGGTCCTAAACAAGACGAAATTCAAGCATTGGAAAAAATAACTTATCTATTAATCCCTTTACAAGGTACTATTATTATCGGAGGAGACTTTAATTTCATCCAGAACTTAGGACTAGATTCCTCTCGAAAAAATAAATCCCAAAATAAACCATTAACTGCTAGATACTTGGACAATATGACTCGAGACTTCGCACTGGTAGATCCTTGGAGGGCCAGCCATATTACTTGCAAAGAATTTACTTGCTTCTCAAAAAAATATAACACAGCATCCAGAATAGATTTCTTTCTAAACTCCCATCAGTGTGAAAAAGGGGAGTCCTGGATAATTCCCAAACCCTTTTCTGATCATTCGGTCCCAGTCATAGAGATCAAGAAAAAAACCAACTTAAGGGAACGACCAAGATGGATTTGAGATAAAACCCTATTAACTGAAGAGGGCTGGATTTAAAAAATGCAGACATTACTTATTGAGTTTGCCACTATAAACATGGGAACAGCTAGCCCCTTTGCGGTATGGGATGCTTGTAAGGCCTTCATCAGAGGGGAGGCAATTTCTCGTAAAGCTGGTATTATTATAGAGAAAAAAGAGTTAGCTAAACATCGCCAGCAAAATTTCTACCAAGCTGGCCGAATTAATTTTCTATTTCACTCAGAAACAACACTCCTTAATTTAAATCAGACTCGCCCAAAAATTTGAGACTTTTACGAACACCAGGAAATAATAAATCAAAAAACCTGTTTTCAAAATTGGTATGAGGACAGCGAACACGCCGGCAAAGTTTTGGCATGGTCAGTAAAGAAAAAGCGGAATAATGCCCGTATAAAATCTATTTTTGATGACGAGTCAGGTCAAAATGTCCATTAGACGGACGCGATTAATAAAGTTTTTTTTATCCCACTACGATAAACTCTACACAGCTTTGATACCTGCACCATCAGAGGAAATAGATACATTCTTGAACTCAATTTCGCTACCCCGACTGATACCCCTACAGAAAGCTCAGTTGATAGCACCAATCTCCAAGATCGAGATCTATGCGGCTATAAAAAACACACCTAGCGGGAAAGCCTGCGGCATCGATGGAATACCCATCGAATTCTACAAAATATTTCTATCACAAATAACTAACCTTTTGCTTTCTTTATATAATACAATTCTGGAAGGTTGCCATATACCAAAGACATTTGTCGAAGCAGTTATAGTCAGCTTTTTAAAAAAGGGGAAGGCTCCGGATATACCTGGATCTTATCGGCCTGTTAGTTTATTAAACAATGACTACAAATTATTTACGAAAATCATGGCAACGAGAATTACCCTAGTCGCTACTAGTTTGGTCCATGAGGACCAATGTGGCTTTTTACCAGAAAGATTCATCACTAATAATACAAACTTTCTAGTTCAGGCAATCAACTTTTTCTCAAATAGCAATACGCGAGCAGCAATTATCATGATTGACGCAGAAAAAGCTTTCCATCTGCTCAATTGAAATATTCTCTTTGCTGTATTGAAAAAATTCGATTTTCCCCTAGATCTTGTAGAGTTACTCAAGAAATTATATGATAAAGCCCAGGCCAAAATAATAATTAACTCCAACACTGCGGGTATAGTCGAGAACCAAAGAGGAACTCGACAGAGCTATCCGATGTTGCACGTTTTATTTGCTTTATACATGGAGCCATTGGTGAACTTGATACGCCAAAACCATTCAATTAATCCACCAATAGCAGGGGCCCCCAAATTGAAATTATTCGCAGACGATCTAATCCTTTATCTCAAGGCAGAAAAAACAAATATTAAACAAACATTTGACACAATCAAAACATTTTCCAACCTAGGTGGGTATAAAATCAACGACAGCAAATCCGAGATCCTATTATTCAACTGTCATGACCAGATTCTACCTCAAGCTCTCCAGTTTCGAGTGGCAAAAAGTAATCCGGTTCGATACCTAGACATCTGGGTTACACACGATTTTTCACAGCTCTTCACACTAAATTATATTACAACACTCAATAAAGTAAAAAATATGCTAAATAGCTGGCAGAACCTCCCGCCATCGATAATTGGAAGAGTAGCACTAATAAAAATGATGGTACTTCCACTATTCATTTTTATTTTTTCAAATGTTCTTATCAAGATCCCCCATAATTTCTTCCTAGAAATAGATCAACTAGTGCGGAAATTCATCTGAGCAGGGAAGAAACCACGCACAAAATTGACAACATTATAATTGAGTCCTGAAAAAGGTGGCCTAGGGCTTCCCCACTTTCAAAAATATTTCCAAGCCGCTCTCCTAGATTGGTGTGGACGTACAACATCAGCCCATGCTCATGGGCCCAATTTCTACCTTCACCAAATGCTTTTGGAAAAAAATATAGATCTAAAACCTTTTATCAAAATCTCCAAGCTACCCAAATGCTATAGATATAAGACGCCACGTATAAATTCATGATAGACTTAAACAAATTGAAGGAAGAATATCGATTTACACCTTTACATTTAAAAACTCCATTAATACACTGTAGAGAACTAGGAGCCACAATCGATATACCAACTCTAAAAAGATGGGAAAGGCTGGGAATCTATCAAATAAAAGATCTAGTAATACAGGGGGAGATGAAGTCATGGGAACAAATCAGACAAGACAAAACAGAAGCTGTCTCGACCCTAGTATTTTCCTACCTCCAAATTTCGAGTCTAGTCCAAAAACTTCGACTTCCGGAGGGCTTACTTCCCACAACCGTTACCCATGCACTATATATCAAACAAACGACAGGAATCGGGAACTGGTATCACATTCTCCAGCAGCAAATCTACAACCAAATAGTCCCGAGAGCTCTTTTAAAAATTCAGGCAACCACTGGCTGCCATATAGAAGCAGCTCAATGGAAGGAATATAACAAAAGGTCTATTAAAGCCATACGCGGAGCACATTTTAAACGTATGTCACTCTTCTCCAAATGGCAACTATACCACACTCCTGAGAAACTTCATAAAATATTCCCAAAAATATCACCAGGCTGCCCTAGATGTAATCATCAAGGAGGAGATTGGCTCCATATGTGCTTCTCTTGCCCTAAACTAACTGACTATTGGACTAGGGTCTTTCAGTCGATCAGCAGGTGACTCAAACAGAACATAGACCCCAACCCTACAACTATCCTATTAGGGATCCTGATTCAAACTTTAACAGTGCGACAAAAACAATTTGTTTTTAATGTATCCCTAATAGCTCGATCATTAATTTTACAAAATTGGAAATCACCAGATCCACCGAAATTTGCACAATGGGAATGAGAAGTACAAAAGAAAGGGAAAAACTATATCCCCTTAGAGTAGGCGCTATCCAGAAATTTATACAAATATGGGGGACAGATTAAAATTTTATTTTACAGACACTACAATACAAGTATAAGGTGAAGATATGGTCATGGATAGTTGGCAATAACTATAACTTTACAATACATGTGTCAATAAGCTGAAGAATGCATTTGTATACTACCTTTTTTTTTTTCTCTCTCAAATCATGAATTGTTGTTATGGGTCTGTGATTGACTGGATAAATAAAAATACTTTTAAAAAAAGATTGCTCTTTATCCTTATTAAGTAAATTGCTGCCACCATTGATGGGTGCTATGCCCATCTCTGCTCTCTCTCTTTCTAGAGCCAGGAGTCTGGTCTCTAGATCCAATCTTTTGGTCAACCTGGCTGGCAGGTTGTCCTCCTCATTGAGGCTGTCCTCAATGCCCTCAGTAGCACCTGGTCCACCTGTGTGGACTCTAGGTACTGAGAGGTTTATTCTTGGATTCAGGGCCACTGGGGCCCTTCTCTCCCTATGAGGTGGGGGGGGTTGGTCAATCTCCTCATCCCCTCCATCTTCTTCCACATCTGAGAGGTCTTCACCATTCTCAGAGGGATGGTCCTTAGCATACCCAGCCAACAGCTCCTGGAGCTTTTGTTTGGTGGGGTGGGACCCCATGGTTATGTTTTTAATTTTGCATAGAGACCTTATTTCCTTGAAAGTTAAGTGGAGGTAAGGGGTGAGGTTGAGCTCCTCAACCTGGTCCTCTATGCCATTGTGGTTATCTTCACTAACAGCTGGGTTCTTGTTAAGAGACTTTGTTAAAAAGAACTTCTAACCCCTCTTATCCCTAGCTAAAGTGACTTTTTATTTTTCTAAAATTCTAAAGGGACTTTGTCAATTCAAAAATCAGAATTCTAAAGACAATTTAAGAGTTTTGTTGTGTTATCAGGAGGTAACCAAGCTAGTCCAACAAATGCAAAGTTGTATATCCCACCGCTGAACCACCAATGTAGGAAGCTGGCTTTTCAATAGGATGTCAAGTAGATTACTTTACAGATTACTTTTCTTACACAGTGTAGTATACCTGGATACTACACTGGGGCATTTCCTGTAAACAGGTAAGCAAAAACGTTTTGGTTATTTGGTTACAGTTTTAGAGATTTTTATAGATTTTCCAACTCCACACAGAAACTTTTTCACAGAAAACAGTCAATGTTATCCTATGGGAGGAAATAGTGTTATTGGTTAACAGGTAAGTACTTTGTTGTGGGAGCTGGGTTTCTGGGGTTAGACTCAGGGGTCCCCCAGGGTCAAGGATGCACTCTTGTTACACCCTCAGCGGCACTAGGGAGGCCAGGTGCAGAGTGCTGAGGCCCAATGTTATCCAATGGGTAATATAGGGCCTCCGGTTGGTGGCTGCTCACGAGCAGGCCACAAGGTTGTGGGAGCAAAGCTCCTGGACTTAAGCACAGGGCAAATGGGGGTTCAAGACAGCACCAAAGGTACACCCTCAGCGGCACTAGGGTGGCCGGGTGCAGGGTGCTGGTTTGTCGCCGGGTGCCCTGTTACTTTCAATGGGGAGTCTCCGGTTTGCAAACACACTGAAGGCTCGGGGACGAAGGTCTTCTAGGTGCGACTACCACTTGGAGAAGTAAGTTGGAATACTGGAGGTTGGCTAGACACCGTCGGTTGGGACACCCAAGGCGTGGGGCGTCGGGTGCAGGGGTGTCTTTTAGGGTCGGATCTTCTTACCAGCTCCTGGTTGTGGTTGGGGGGACCTTCCAGATTGAGGCTGCAGGCGTCAGCTGGAGGCTTGAGGCGGGTCAGGGATCACCGGATCTCGGGTCTGGATCACCGGGGAGACCTCCTCGTGGTGTTGGGCCACTCGAACTCGGGCCGTGGGCGACGGGTGCAGAGTTGTTTAGACTTGCGGATTTCGCCGGAACTGGAGTCTGTTGGTGAGCAAATCCGGTGTTCACGGGAGACAAAGTCTTTTCTTTGGAAGGCAGGGCAGGTCCTCAGGGTTCTTGAGGTTGCTGGCTGCAGGACACACCAGAGTTTCGCTTCTCAAGGTTCAAGGTGGGGATAGGCTGGGAGGGCTGGGAGGGCTGGGGCCAAGTTAGTGGGCGTCCTCCTCTTCTTAGCTTCGGCACAGCTGTTCGGTCCTTCTTTTTCTTTTCTTCTTGTGGTGTCTTGTCTGAGGAGGCAAGGTTCAGGGGTGCCCCTAAATACTAGATTTAGGGGTGTTACAGGTAAGTAAAAGGTTGGGACCAATGGGTCCCTTCCTTGGGGGGGTACACTCCCTATTATGCCACCCTCCAGTGGGAGGGGGGCATCTGCAAGATGGCGGGGACTGGGAGTTGTGCTTCACCTTGCCTCCCCCTCCTGAGGGGTGGAGTTGGCAGAGGTGGGCACACCTCCCTTCCTCACTTGATTTTCCTGCCGGCTCTCCTGCCCAAAGTGGGGGTCAGAACCGGTGGTGACCAGTTGCTGGAAGCAGCAAAAGGCCTGGGGAAGCTCACAAAGCTGGCAAGCCTTTGAAGCTTCCCCTTCGAGGACCCTGCCCATCCTGGGGAGGAGGCTTGGCACCTCGTCCCAGGATGTGCATTGTTTCAGACCCCGAGAGCAGCAGGCTCTCGACCCAGGGGTCCAGAAACATGTCTGGTGGTGGCAGCTGGGGAGCAGCCATTCAGCCTGGACACTAGTGTTAGATCATTTTTCAGGGGGCATCTCTAAGATGCTCTCTGTGTGCATTTTTCATTAAATCCCACACTGGCATCAGTGTGGATTTAATGTGCTGAGAAGTTTGATACCAAATTTCTCAGTTTTCAGTAAAACCATTATGGTACTGTGTATTTTGTACTGACAAACTCCCAACACCATACACTCTTAATGGTATCACTGCACTTACAATGTCTAGGAATTGGCTTAGACATTGTAGGGGTACAGGGCTCATGCACCTGTACCCTCACCACTGGTATAGTGCACCCAGCTAGAGGGGTGGTTGATCTATGCCAGGGCAGTGGGTTGTAGGTATGGCGCACAGGGATGTGTGCCATGTCGACTCTTCACTTTGTTCTGCACCAAAACACGCAGCCTGCAAAGGCAGTATGTGGTTGTAAGGGTACAGGGCCTCTAAGGGTGGCACAATAAGTGCTGCAGGCCTTAGAGGCCTTCTCTGGTCACAGTGCCATGGGTATCTGTGGTCCCATTTACCAGGGACTGACTGGCAGGGGCCCAGGGCAC
The DNA here is from genome assembly GCA_963921515.1 of Calotriton arnoldi. Classification (NCBI taxonomy): domain Eukaryota; kingdom Metazoa; phylum Chordata; class Amphibia; order Caudata; family Salamandridae; genus Calotriton; species Calotriton arnoldi. The sequence continues at coordinate 44,066 of CAWUFW010021990.1, read as the reverse complement.
ACTCAGTCAAAGTACATCAGCAGTTCAACAAAAAGTGGGGGCAACCATCCAGAAAGAGGGCACGTTCTCACAATAGGCACTAAGGAAGAACCATTCCCATTTGTGCTCCCTGTTCTTCTCAATCCGGTCCCTTCGACATGTGTGGGTTGTCTCTAACTAAAGCTTCCCCCTGAGTCTGGGTCATAAACAGGAACAACAGGACAAATGGTAACCGGTACTGTAAGTGCTTCCGGCAACCGTGAAGTGGCATTGATACCCTTCAGTTCCATACCTCCCAAGGGAGACACTCCCGTCCCCCCTACTCCTGCTCATATCCTTCCCACGACCCCTGGATCAGGACCCACTTGAGCTGCTACACTCTCCGCATTCTCTGCACTTTCCAAGTTTTGTCCCTCTTCACCCCATTGTGAACTATAAGGTGGATGACGCTCCGCTAACATCCCATCCAATAAGCTGTCTTTGTTGTCACTACTGTCACTCCCATTTGTCCTCTTACCCTTATGCGTTGGTCCTCCATGTCCAGCTAGCACTGGGTATAACCTCTCTTCTTCAATGCTATCCACTCTCCAGCTCTTAAGTCTTGCATCCCACTGTGCATCCTGATGTGCCTTCATAGTTTTCTTCATCCTCCCTTGGTATTACTCTCTCTGAGCATGAGCTGCGCGCATCCAGGCATCTAACGCTTCAAACTGTGTGGGTCTAGGCAAAGGTCGCAGCACAAGCATTGTTCCTCTAAGCTGATTCAATGCATCCAACCGGAATGAACCAAAGCTTGGAAATGACAATTCACCCTCGGTCTCAGTGATTTTATGTCAGTTTTGGAGCCAAATTATAGTGTTGAGCACAACTTTTGTCACCATAAACAGTGCTGGAGTATCCTCGGGTGGCGCCTCTTTCCCCACTCGAGTAACAACCCATTCATCACCTCGGAAGAGATCCTGTAACACCCTAAAGCATTGCATTACTTCAGAAATGAAACTAGTTGTTCAATACATTACGATGGACTAACCTTTTTCAACCACAACTTCTCGATGACTACCAACCAATCCCAGCGAATCGTTACACAAACCAACCTATCGCAGCGTGGCACACTCTGACGTCACTCTCACTCCTCGCAGTGGTTCACTCTCCTTTACAATTTCTCTGTACGCATTCACTCACACAATCGTCTTAAATCCGTAATTGTCTGCCACTCTAAAAGATAGATAGAATTCAGTCACTCAAAGAACATTCACACACGGTAACCATCGAACAGAGTGGATCACCTGAATCATTATAGTTAACTCCTGTTCACAAGGTCCGCTAATCGATTTCCATATGTCCCATTCACACAAAGTTCCCTGTCTTAGGTGGAACTGCTGATGACGTCTCATGTCAACTCCTCAATTCTATGGTCAGACAATCACAATCTTGGTGTCTTCTACACCCTTTAATATATCCCAGGATCTTAGGCCACTTTGGGACCTGCAACTCCAATCTCAATCCTTGGACCACGTCTGGCCCGAAACCACATTCACTCGACTCTCACTCCAACTCTACAAGACATCACACAATCAAATCATTCCCGCAATCTAACATACTGCATACACCCTATTAATACTCACTCCTCCTTCCGCCGCTGATCTCGCTGCACCATCAAACTCCGTCGATCTACGCCAGATTTCGTTGCCTTCCGTTCTCGATCATTGGGCTCTAGTTTGGGGCTTTGGGGTTCTAGGTTCCACATATTCTAAATCACTTCTAGATTCTCCCCTTGTTTCATGTGCGAACCATCCTACTCTACTACCAACTGAAAGGGCTGGGCCCATTAGCTCTAGACCTGTTGTAGAGTCGCACTCAGATGGTTCTTTTTAGCAGCATGTAAGCGTAAAGAGGAGGAAAGTCGTTATAATTTGCCCAATTAGCCAATAACTCTCTTTGATACATAGTAACGCACGGACCACTACTAATGGTTAGTTAGTTTATTACAAAGCCAAAAATAACTGAACATAGAGACACCTCAACACGAGAGTATAGAAATACAACGGAATTAACCTGAAGCCAAATCAGTGCATCCAATTTAGACAGTGCAGCATAAGCAAAACAATTAATTCAATAAGTAGGATGCAGAAAATCAGGAAGCACGAGTCCAAATTTCCCTGCATCGAGGAATGATGAGTAAAAAGTGTTAATTCCATCCCTACTCTAATGCTAAGGTGACATCCCTATTTAAGCATTTTCTATTGAAAGGAGAAAAAGGTGTCAGTGCGTGGAGACTTCCTAAGAAGTCTCTCCACCATCAATGGGTCAAGTAGCATAAAGCCACTATCACAGAGATAGAACTCGATTTAGATTCCCTCTGAAGGCAAAGAAGAAGTGGGCACTTTCCCTAATTCCAACAACCAGTTATCCACAGAGTTCCCACAATGCACTGTAATAACGCCATCCGCTATGGGTAGGGTCCTGAATGTATTTTTCCACAATGTCGTCAGTGTACCTTCCTTGCAACAATTTGTCCTTGGTTACTAGACCTTCTCCTGTGTGAATCATAATGGCCTTCCTTTGTCGACTCAAGTCACACGATTGTAACTTCTTCTCTCCTTGCCTGGCTAGTAAAACAAAGACATTATTCTGCCTAAAAGAGCACATCTTCACCAGCAATGCAAAACGTGAGAAAGAACAGATTCCACAGCACACATAAAATTCAACTATTAATTCTAAAGAGAGAATTTTCAGGGACTTGCATTTCAGGCCTGCAACTTAAGCTAACATAAGAATGCATCATGTAAGCTTTACAAATTCACATAAACATTAATGCAGTTTCAACTAATGCATTTACCTATGTATGAAATGTCATAATTAATAAACACATTTAGTACATGAGTATTTGTCAGTTTCTCAACACGAGTTCTCCATGTTAATGTTTCCGCTAGTTACATTGATATTCCACGCAAATTCTCCATGCTACTTGTCAATAGCCTAAAGCACGTCACATAATTGCGTTAATACGGTCCACAAATCTAACACCTCATGGTAACATAATGTGTAAGATTACGTGCGAATGCGTTCTACACGTGTTTATAATGTACGCCTACAAACAAAATGAGATTCCCGCTTTATTAGCGGGCTCCGGGCAACCGCGTTACCATCTTTCAGCGAGCCGCACTCCTTACTCCGCACTTGTTGGCCGCCAGAGACGACGCACCACGTCAGGCCGCATCGACACTCATCCTGCTGCAGGTGCTCCGCAGCTTTCCGCTGGCTAGAATGCACCGGGGGCTCACATTGCCCTGGGTGCAAGGCTATATAATTGGGTTGGATCAGTGGTGGGGACGTAGAGTCAGAAAGGCATGTCTCATCCGTCCGCCATCTTGGGCCACAGCAGTTAATTTATTGATGTTGGGTATAGCATTCTGCTTGGATGGCAGGAACTTCCCCATCTAGTTTACATAGACTGGGGTGGTTACAGATAGAACATTTGGTATATAAAAAAACATAGTTAGCTTATAGCTTGGGTTTTTTAAATTGGCAGCCAAGAATAGTTTCTAGACTGGTGGTCCAATGTGTACACTTAGTTTGCTTTCCATCATCAACACGTTGCATAGATTTTTAATGCATTTGCTTCCTGTGAAGGAACATTTCAGGATGTGCCTTGGATTAGAAACAGCAAAAAAAAAACAGCCAATGTTATTGCATACATATGTGTTTGTTTTAGCATCCTCCACCCAGCAGAGGTCCTTTGGCGATATTGTACTATAATCACTATTGGCGGTGCAAAGATAGCATTAATAGTTCTTTGGTCCTGGGGTATTTACCAATGTATGACAACTTCAAGCGTTGTAATCCTGCATGCTGATAGTATGTTTTTGTCTTTCTCTATAAAACCAGGTAGGTATTTTAAGCTCTTTCGTAAACGCTGCTGCTACAAACTTACATTACAAGCAGTAACTTTTAGCCATGCTGAACAGCAGCCACACTGCTGGTGTACTACAAAGCTAAAACACACTGCCAAAGCCAAGAGTTCTCACCTAGGCGAGATGCCATTTTTTTTCTTCCTAGCAGCCAAGACGTTAAGTAAAGGAAAATTAGGTCCTTGTGGTACCACCCAACTAGAACTCTTCCAAGAAGAGGTCGCTTTTCCTGGTGACAGTGATGGAGCAAGGTTTCATAAATGGAACTTGCTTGTATTCAATCCTCATCACAGTATTAATTTATTAAAACTTGTATTGTTAATACTAACCTTTGCATTCACGACACGAAAGGGAAGGAAGCTTGCCTATGTGTTTTACTAATGAATAACGCTTGTCTGTAATCCAAAATGGCCGCTAATGCGCGGGAACATCAATGCGCATGTCGCAACCATATCACATGGTGTGACGTCTTTCTTTGCTTGGTGGGAAATTTCTGCTTCTGCGCAGTGTGTATTAAAATGGCTGCTTGATGTTTTCACATGCTTCAGCTTGCTCTCATGTCATTATTAAATTGTCGTTTTCTTAACACTACTAATGCGGGACAGTATTATAATTAAATGGGAATAGAGTAGAAAAAGTGGGCATACAGTGAAACATTTTATTTTGTGATTTTAATATTTTCTTCTTGCACTTTTATTAGTTCGTAAAACTTGGGCCTGGGTTTGTGACCTGAAACTCGAGAGGCAAATGGTTCTGCGCATGTGTCTTGTGTGCCTGCCAAATGAAGTCAACCTGGACGTCGTCCAAGGCCGCGACCCGATGGCCGAAGATGCTGTACTCTTGCCTTTCCTGTTGCATATTGATACATTGTCTATGAAAAATGTTTTACCTTTGTCATGAGACGGGTGGGAAATAAAGCAAATGTATTAATTTGAAGGGGTGGGAATCTAAAGACAATAGGCTTTACAATTTAGGCCAAATCAATATGGTGCGAGAATCCACCCCCTGTCCCTGTCCAATCAGAAGTAGTGGTCCCATATTTTGGCAACATTAAGGGGAAGTACATGAGCGTAGAAGGGTATAACAGATATAGAATTAGCTAATTAGTTTAGTCGGAGGTCTTGAAGTCTGAGGAAGGAGATGCTGCAAGAAGAACAGGCGTTCATGCAGAGAGCTAGATTTCACGAGAGCAGAGACCACAGAACGCACAAGAAGAGCTCCAGACCGCTAAGCTGATCGCTTGCAGACTGAATCCCTGTCCAGAAGAGGTCCTGAGGAGGGGGCGGCGGAGTCCATTAGAAGGAAGGCACGGGAGAATCGAGGAGAAGCCGAGTATCAGAGAGGGGAACGACGCAGGCGTCGTTGTAGAGAGGTCACCGGTCCTGTCCTGATCCTGGAGGAAGTCTTTGCTCATCATCCTTCCTGGGTCCTATTCTTTCCAACTCCTTGGCTAAGGGGTTTGGTTCTCGCACTTAGGTAAATATAATGCAACCTTTAGTTGCGCTGCTATCTCTATCCTCTCCTTTTCCTTAAACACCGTCATTGATTAGCAATAATCATTTCTATGCTTAATCTTGGGTATTGCGATTAAGTACCATGTGGCTCTGTATTTTACTCTGCTAAATATTTAGATAAACTTTTTAAAACTTCCTGACTCAGTGATTATTTCAGGATTATGTACTATAATGAATGTCACTCATTTTAAATTACCCAATTAGCAAAGGATCCATTGGTAAGTCATTACTCTTCAATCAGAAGGTAATTGGTAGCAGGGATTTTGATAGAGAGTAACAACTGATAAAACCCAGCGTAAGTATTAGCGTAGTATGAATGTATGGGCCCAAGTGAGTATCTGGTGTATGAATGCTGTTTGCTAATATCGCGCTGGATCAGTTTTCTGGTAATCAGAGTATGGTTACTCTTTGTTAATTGGGTAATGAGAATTTTGATTTGTATTTTTATGAACTAACATCCGCTTATATTAGAGTTTTGTTTTATGTTGTCTAGAATTCCCACGGGGGTAAAAAGAATAGCGGATGGTAAGTGGAAGCCATACTGCAGTGAGGTTATCTGCCAGGCAGAAATAGTACTGAAAAGTTAAGCAGGACTTTCAGTACTTGTTAGGGACTCTATGCGTGTGTGTAATAGCAAAAGAGTACGCTGGTGAAAATTTGATGTTATATCACCTAGAAAGGGTAACATTGAAGAAGTAACAGGTATTTCTGGAGCTTGTGTGAAGAGTAAACGGAAGAGTTTTACTGGTAGTGTATGTTTTAGTAAACGGAAAGGTTTTACTAAGTATGGGAGGAAACTATCTTTTCTAGTTTAGAGAAACTGGCACGATAGCGAATGTTTTATGTTGTTACTGAAATTTAATTAAGATTTATAGAGAAAATAAGTTTGCGTAAAATTTTGTAAAGGGAGGGTCAGTTGCCGGGGAGGGAGCTGACGTCACAAAACGCTGCGCTGGGATTGGTTGAATCAGCGGGTGTGGAGAGACTCTTGTAAAGGAGGGGTCAGTAGTCAGGAGCAGTACTGACGTCACAGGTGCCGCGCTGGGATTGGTTGAAACAGTGAGGGACAGAGAAGAGCAGATTGTAAAGGAGGGGTTGACAGACACACGTCACCAAAAGGCCGCGCAAGGATTGGTTCAGAAATAAAAGTTAGCAGACATTTGATTGGTTGAAATTATAAAAGCGAAGTTATTAGTGGTAAAAGGATTGCATGTTAAAACGCGATCCGACTTTAACAAAAATTCGTCCGGATAGGAGATATTTAGGCTTTGCAGAATATAATTTTATACATCGGTACTTACCCAAGATGTATGGAGAAAAGAGAAAAATGTCATTTTTACAAAAGATTAAGAATTATTTTAAAAAGGACAAACCAATCAAAACTAGAGAAGGAATTATTATTCCACCAGCTAAAACGCCCGCTTCATTCATGATGATGGAGAGAGGTTATCATACTTGTGTATGGATGGAGAATTGGATAGAATATACCAAAACTGATGGAATACTAGCATTTCCGGAGAATGGTACCTTCAATGGAAGAATTCTTCAAAATTTGAGATTGAGGATGAATGACCTAGAACCCAGACCTAGATTAACCCAGTACGAAGCTTTAGAGGAATGGGAAACCGAGGCATTTGAGCGTGACCGATCTCGGAGAAATAGGGGTTATCCAGGATTTTTCCCCAGATATTTACATGAGTCTAGGGACGGTCAGATGAAACAATGGAGAAGGGCAATGATTACAGAAGGACTATATCCATTGTTTACAGCAGAAGAGAAATTAGGAGGCAAGTGCACAGAAAAGACAAAACATTTAATGAGAACTCAGGATTCTGAAGACGAATTTATGGAGGAAATGTTAAGAAACCCCCCACCATATCAGGAAGGGACAAGTGGATGCACCCCAAGTGCACCACCAAAAACTCCATTAGTGCCACAGGTAATGCATGAATTCACCCTGAGTAGAATACTTCATGACAAAGAAAAAGAAGCCCTAGAAAAGACCAGAACAGAATTAATACAGAAAATAACTCAGATAAAAGTACACCCTGATTCATTGACCATACCTGTAACGTTTGGTCCAGTAGTTCCATGACATGGTACTCAGGGAAGCTGTCCTCCACCGATACTTGCACCTACTCCTGTGAATAATCCCAAAGCTGAAGCTCCAGTTATAATTGAGGATCAATTTAGTGACTGCGAATCCACAATATCACTCATGGACTTGCCTATCCGAGGTACTGTAAATAGCACTCCCAGAAAAGATGTACCTGGATGTTCAAAAGATGTAAGTTTAATAACTTCATCGGGAGCAAAAAGTGCCACCATAGTAACACCTGAAGATCTAGAAAGATGGGTGCAAGGGTCAGTTAAACAGTGCACACCTCCGAAAATAATGGACATTCATAAATTGAAAGTCGAATTAGAAGAAATAATAGCAGGAAATGTAGGACTAGAACGCTTAAATACCTATGATGAAGAAGAGTTATTGTTCCTATGCAGGAGTATCACCAGAAATGTAAGGTTATTCCATGAAAAATTATCCAATTTAGCACTACAGATGGGAATAGAAATAGGGAGATCAAAAGTACTACAGAAACCCTATAGAGCAGAATTTTCAGACAAAGATTTAGAAAATATGAATGCCTCTGGAAGAAGATTACAAATAAGAGAATTAATGTTAGTTTTGCAAAAATGGGGAGACCTAGATAAATGGAGAACTAGGTGGGCCAAGAAAAAGGAAGAAGCCCGAACAAGTAGAACTGCATCTGAATATGTGATGAAGGAAACAGGGAAAGAAGAACAAATGTATCCAATGCGAGAAGTTGCGGGAGGAGGATATGTACATGTCCCATGGAGCAGATAGGATATTTTGTCATTTACAAATGATTTTCCAAAATTGAGAGAAAAACCAATTGAATGGTACAAGCAGGTTGACAGGTTTGTGAAGGTGTCGAAGGTATTGTTGAAGGATTTGGATGGTTTGTTTGACATAGTGGTACCTGCCGATTTGTGGACAGATTGCAAAATCACAGTGGATTGGCCAAGTGACGAATATCCTAGAGATCCGAAGACAGGTGCCCCGGTCAAATGATGTGATGAAAAAGTATCAGCAAGTGATAACTTACCTGAAAGGGAAAATACCACCGAAAGAAACAGATTGGGTAAAAATAGATCGAACTACCCAAGAAGCTAATGAATCAGTACATTCCTACTATGAGCGTCTATTGCAGGTATTTAAACAGTATAGTGGATTTGAGGACATTGGAGACAAGAACATGAGTCAGTTTGTGTATCGGTTTGTTTACGGTTTGAAGCCAGAGATTTGTCAAATGATTAAACAGCACATGCTGTGTTGGCAAGGGAAGCAGATTGATGAGATTCTGAAATATGCTAAATATTGTGGGAATGATATTGAGGATAGGCACAAGAAGTTACAGGAAAAGGTGATGTGGGCACAGGTGAAGATGGCAGAGAAGCAAGGAATTAATTTGGAAAATCCGAGTGAAAATCAAGGAAAGGATTCTGGAACGAGTGGTGAAACTGGGAATGGTGGAAGAATGAGAGGACGAATGAGTAGAGAAGAAGCTAAAAAGAAATTTCCTTGTCATGGATGCGGAAAATTGGGGCATTGGAAGGACGAATGTAAAAAGATTCGGAATAATAATAGCCCAAATCAAAATTTAAATCCACAGACGCAGAACGACTCACAGCAGGGTGTAAATCCTCAGAGTCAGTTGCCACCTGCACCTATTCAGGGTAATGTAAGCAGAGCAAAGCACGGTACAGACATCGGATATCAAGGAGGAAGTGGTAAGAATGATTATATGACATCACAATTTCTTTTGCAGGACGATTTCTGTCAATTCAGTCCATCACGGTGCCTAGGAGAGGGGGCGAAGGAGTGCATACTTGGCGCATCCTTACAGGTAGATCAGTCAGGTCCATATGTTGAAGGGAATGTGAAAGGTAATGATATTACTTTCCTTTTGGACACTGGTGCTACCCGGTCTACTGTGAGAACAGCAGACATTCCAGACCTTCCTCTCTCTGGTGAAGATATCCAAGTAGTAAGGGTAGCTAATCAAAGAATTAGAACACCTCTTACCAAACCAATGGAAGTTAAAATAGGAAACTTTAGAGAAATGCATCAATTTGTAGTGTGTGATTCTAGCCCAGTGAATTTATTAGGTAGGGATTTGTTGTGCAAGATGAATTGTACCATTTTCTGCACACCGGATGGTGTGGCAGTTCAGACACCAGATGAAGACCATGTATATAAAATTATGATTGCAAAACAAGGTACAGAAGTAGACGAGATGTTTTTGTTAATAACAAAAGATGAGTTGCCAGAAGAATTAAAAGGTACAGTAAACCCCATAGTATGGGATTTCACCGGAAAAGAAGTAGGACTTATGGCTAAAATAGATCCAGTTAAAATTACTGTAAAAGAAGGTGCAATTTTCCCAAATACCAGGCAGTACAAAATGAGTGCAGAAGTAAAAGCAGGAGTCATTGAAGAAATAAATCGAATGGTAGAACAAAACATCCTAAAAGAAGTAATGAGTAGCCCATGTAATTCACCTATAATGGGGTTAAAGAAACCTAGTGGAAAATATAGGATTGTTCAGGATCTGACAAAAATAAATAAGATTGTAGAACCATGTTGTCCTATAGTGCCAAATCCTGCAGTAATTCTATACCAGATCCCTTGGAGTGCAGGATGGTTCACAGTAATTGATTTGTGTCAAGCGTTCTTCTCAATACCATTGCATCCAGACAGCCAGTATCTATTCTCATTTAAATTTGAGAACAAGGTCTATGTGTGGAATCGTGTTCCTCAGGGGTACACAGAAAGTCCTTCTATTTTCAACCAGATACTGAAAAAGTGCCTTGAAAAACTAGTGATGCCAGGAAGCTCAGTCTTAGTCCAATATATTGACGACTTATTGGTGGCATCAAACACCAGAGAGGACTGTGTTGTTGATTCCATAGCATTATTAAATCTTTTGGCAGAAGAAGGACATAAAGTCTCACCTGAAAAATTGCAATTCTGTACAACAGCTGTTAAGTATCTGGGACACCAAATTTAGAGGGGAAAAAGAAGAGTAACCGCTGAAAGGGTAAATTTAATAAAGAAAATGCAAATGCCTGTAACCCAAAGACAAGTGAGAATGTTCCTAGGAATAGTAGGTTACTGTCGACAATGGATACCAGGATTTTCCATGTTAGCTAAGCCCTTAATTAACATGACAAAAAAGAAAGCAAAGGACCCTGTTGAGTGGGAGGATGAAAGTGTAGAAGCCTTTGTAAAATTGAGAAATGCCCTATGTTCAGCACCTGCCTTAGGCATGCCTGATTATAAAAGAGAATTTGCATTGTTCTGTCATGAGAGAGAAAATTGTGCACTTTCTGTCTTAACTCAGAGACATGGATTAGACAGACGTCCTATAGCATATTTCTCTGCTACATTAGACCCAGTAGCAGCCGCGTTGCCAGGATGCCTAAAAGCAGTGGCGGCTACTTGTTTGAGCATTGAACAAAGTGAGTCAATTGTGATGGGACATCCTGTAAAAGTGTATGTTCCACAAGCGGTTGTGATTCTGTTGACAAGAACACGAACTCAGCATCTTACTCCTAGTCGGCTGACTAAATATGAAAGAATAACAATGGCTGCTGAAAATGTGAACATGGTAAGGTGTACTATAATAAATCCAGCAACCTTACTACCAGACCCATATCATGAGAGAATTAAAGATGATGAAGACGATGAACATGATTGTATACAAATTACAGAATTATGCACAAAACCACGCCCAGATATAGAGGAACAGCCTCTTAAAAAGCCAGGCAGGGAGCTATTTGTTGATGGTTCATGTCAAAGACATGAAGACGGTAAACTAACTGCTGCGTATGCGGTATGTGAATTAACTGGAATAGTTGAAGCATCCTATTTACCAGGAGTCAAATCTGCACAAGTAGCTGAATTGATTTCGTTGATAAAAGCATGCAAAATTGGGAGGAATCAGAGAGTAACCATATTTACAGATAGCCAATATGGTTACGGGGTTGTGCATGATTTTGGCCAACTATGGATGCAGAGGGATTTCATGACTTCTTCAGGATCCCCCATTAAAAATGGACAATTTGTAAGGGAATTGCTAGAAGCAATACAATCACCAAAAGAATTGGCTGTGGTGAAATGTGCCGCACACCAGTCAGGAGATGACTGGGTGGTAGTCGGCAACAGATATGCAGATCTGGTGGCTCAACATTGCGCCAAAACCAGAATGTCAGTCAATAAGAGGGTGGAAAGAATGGGAATCAGCTGCCAACTTATGCTGTATATGCCACCTGAAACTTGGAATGACGTCAAGAAATTGCAAGATGAGGTTGATGAAAGTGAGAAGAATTTGTGGATCAAAGTGTGTTGTTCCCAAAGAGGAGATGATGAAGTGTGGATCAGTGCTGATGGCAGACCAGTCATGCCAGACTGTTTACTCTCACAAATGGCTAGGATGTATCATGGAGACACACATGTAGGGAGAGATGCAATGATTAGGCTGTTCAGACAAAATTGGTACAATCCCAAATTCAGGGCTGTTGCAGAGAGTCTTTGCCAGAGATGTCTAACTTGCAAGATGCATAATCCGGGGAGGAAGACAGTAATTGGATTTGGGAAAATTGGAAAGGCAGAGGGTCCATTTATGAGACTACAGTTTGATTTCATACAGTTACCACCATGTAGAGGGCTGAAATATGTACTAGTCATAGTGTGTCTGTTTTCAAAGTGGGTGGAGGCTTACCCTACTAGGAGAAATGACAGCATTACAGTTGTGAAACTGTTGCTACGAGAGCTCATTCCTAGGTTTGGTTTCCCAGTAACTTTGGAATCAGATAGAGGAAAACATTTTAACAGTGAAGTGATCAAACTAATCTGTGAAGCATTCCAGATCAAACAGAAACTGCACTGTACATATCGTCCAGAAGCTTCTGGAGTCGTTGAACATTTGAATGGCACTATAAAGTCAAGATTGGGAAAAATGTGTGCATCCACATCATTAGAATGGCCAGATGCATTGCCACTTGTTCTAATGGGACTCAGAAGTATACCTGACAGAAACACAGGATTGAGCCCCCACGAAATAATGATGGGAAGAGCAATGAGACAAACACATGTTCCCACAAACAAACTGGTGAATATATCTGATGATATGGTTCTGGACTATTGCAAAGGATTGGCTGACCTAGTGCGTTCTGTCTCTCATCAGGTTGGAGAAGACGCAGTTTCCAGGCAGCCTGAACAAGAACATGATCTGAATCCTGGTGACTGGGTGGTAGAGAAGAATCACACCAGAGAAACGTGTCTATCACCTAGATGGGGCAGACCGTGTCAAGTTATACTGACAACGAATACAGCAGTGAAGTGTGCCGGATTTCCTAATTGGATTCATGTAAGTCACACCAAGAGAGTACCAGATCCAGAGGAAGAGAATCCTCAGACAACGCCAATCACTGAAGAGGCTGAAGGTTGCCCAGCTGAAGGATCTCAGGTTCGAGATTCAAGAGAAGCTGAAGAAGAACAACCGAGCACAAGTCAGGATTGGATACCAGTGGTAGAAGTTCCTGAAGTGTACCACAGAACAAGAAGTCAAGCGAAATTGGAAGAAATTGAAGAAGATCAGATAGGTGAAGAAGAAGCAATTCAGGAACAAGAAGAAAAGACACTAAGAAATCCTGAACAAGGTCAGATAGGGAAAGGAAACTGGACTCAAAACAGTGAAGATCTAATAGACTTTGAACAGGGACAGACAGGTTTAGAAGAATCCGGTCAGGCTGCAGAAGTTCACAGTGCAATAAGCCCTGATCAGAATAAGTTAGATCAAGAAGAGTACAAAGAAGAAGAAAATTTCGAAAGACTTGAAGAAATAAATAAAGAACAAAGTCAAAAATTGGAAACTCATAGTGGAGCTGCTGAAGAGAAACCAATCAGACCTGAAAAAGAGCAAACAAAAGAAGCAGTAATCGAAGAAAACGAAGCAGTACTAAGCAGTGAAAATAACGAGATCTCTGAAGACAAAAACAAAGAAACAGTGCCAACAAAGAAAACAAGAAAAGGAGATCATTGGCCAAGTGTCATTAAAAGAGTAAAGTACCACATAACAACCAGAAGTGAAGATCCAGATCAAGTACCTGAAGTAACAAGTCAAACTGATCAAGAGAAAAGGTCAGAGAAAAGAAAAAGTAAAAGACTGAAACTTGTGAATAACAAATTCAAGGGTCCTGATTGGACTTATATCATTCTTGAAGATTTTGAAAGCTCAGAGTCAAGTGACAGTAGTGACGAAGGAACAAGTACAGAACTGACGTACGAAAAAGAAACAAGACCACCCTGACTAAGCAAAAGAATCATCTAAAGAAAAGAAGAAAAGATAAGAAGAGCAATCTTCCTTGTCGAAAAATGCCTGACGATAGAGTTGCTGGGAGACCAAAACAGAAATGTTGTAGAAGATGCTGTGCATTATGCATATGTAGTCTAGTGATGGTGCTTATAGTATGGTTAGTCCTGATTGTAGCAATTCCTTACCTTATGATAATAGATAAAAAGATTAATAATGAAACTAAAGGGAGGACAGCAAACATGAAGGGCAATAGAGTAGAACTAATGGCAGAAGATGGGCAAGAAATACATCATGAAATAGCTGATAACGACACTAGTTTAAATGTTTTCACAAAGTTATTATTTCAGTATGTAGATACCATGGAAGTTAGTAATTGTTACGTCTGTATGAAGTTACCCGAATCAGTAGCAGAGGGTCTAACATATCACCATTTACCACTGACATATGGCATATCATGTAGTGTTTTGTCTAGTTTATTTTATAGAACAGGGAAACTTCAGTATTATTATTCAAACTTAGATGTGATATTTTCTGAGGTTCCGATTCGCAAGAGTATGAACCCAGTGCTTAGTAGTCAAGACGCACAGTTTATGGGAGAATTTTTCTTAACAATGAAATCAATAGACATAACACATGAACATAGACACAATCTAACATGTTCTTTACTTGAAGAAGAAAAGATATTTTTGAATTTAGTAGAAGATAGAAGACAAGATTTCCAAACGAAAGCTTCTGAGCATAAGGCTCATTTACCACCTTGGGCTGAGAAAGAAGGGAGTTACACACCTGGCAAAGCTCAAGCTGCTATGGCTCTGGATTTCGTAAAGACAGGGAAAATTTGTCTTCATAGGTTAAAGACTGATTATAACAATGTTTTCATCGGTACCAGTGAATGTGAACACAATTTTTTAATTCTTGGAGGTTGGGGACTCAAAGGAGGAACAGATTCAGTTTTTCCTGGAATCTATTATGTGTGTGGGAATAAGGCTTACTTTAGGCTTCCTGCACGGTGGTATGGAAGTTGTTATTTTGGAATAGTATTTCCAAAGATATACCACGTAAAAAGAAACACTGGGAGCAATGAAAACAATAGCGAATTAATACGTAGTAAAAGAGCTAGTTTTTCAGAAATTGTAGGTGATATATTTGGTGCATTGATACCTTCAGTGGGAATAATTCTGAACTCAAGGAAAATATGTAAATTGTCTACAGTAGTTGATCGTTTATCAACGGATACTGCAGGAGGTTTTCTAATGATTAATGCGGAAATGGTTGCGATTAGATCTATGGTGATGCAAAATCGACTTGCTCTTGATATTATATTGGCAAAAGAGGGCGGAGTCTGTAAATTATTGAAGACGAAACATTGTTGCACTTATATTCCTGATAAGAGTGCAGAAATTGGAACATATATACAGAATATAACTAAACTTGAGAAAGAACTTAAACCACTGGAAGTTGATAGTGTATGGGAAAGATTGACAAATAGTATCTCGTCAATTGGAACCTGGTTTGCTAATGTAGGGAAAGGACTTATAGGTCGAATATTAATACCTTTAGTAGGGATAGCGATAATAGTGCTGTCAATAACAATATGGTGCAAATGCTGTAAAAAGAATGGAACATATAAGGTGACAGGAAGAGGAAAGAAACGAAAGGTAGATGAAATCGAACTTGAAGAGTGGAGAAGTGAATTATACAAGAAATTAAAAGGAGATTGTAAAAATGGAAAGTGTAAAGATGAGAATGAAGTAATTTGCTAGAAGTTGGCATCTGATTGAGGGTAGTGTTTTGATGGCTCAGAAACGCCATCAGAGAGGGGATTGATAGAGCAAGGTTTCATAAATGGAGCTTGCTTGTATTCAATCCTCATCACAGTATTAATTTATTAAAACTTGTATTGTTAATACTAACCTTTGCATTCACGACACGAAAGGGAAGGAAGCTTGCCTATGTGTTTTACTAATGAATAACGCTTGTCTGTAATCCAAAATGGCTGCTACTGCGCGGGAACATCAATGCGCATGTCGCAACCATATCACATGGTGTGACGTCTTTCTTTGCTTGGTGGGAAATTTCTGCTTCTGCGCAGTGTGTATTAAAATGGCTGCTTGATGTTTTCACATGCTTCAGCTTGCTCTCATGTCATTATTAAATTGTCGTTTTCTTAACACTACTAATGCGGGACAGTATTATAATTAAATGGGAATAGAGTAGAAAAAGTGGGCATACAGTGAAACATTTTATTTTGTGATTTTAATATTTTCTTCTTGCACTTTTATTAGTTCGTAAAACTTGGGCCTGGGTTGGTGACCTGAAACTCGAGAGGCAAATGGTTCTGCGCATGTGTCTTGTGTGCCTGCCAAATGAAGTCAACCTGGACGTCGTCCAAAGCCGCGACCCGATGGCCGAAGATGCTGTACTCTTGCCTTTCCTGTTGCATATTGATACATTGTCTATGAAAAATGTTTTACATTTGTCATGAGACGGGTGGGAAATAAAGCGAATGTATTAATTTGAAGGGGTGGGAATCTAAAGACAATAGGCTTTACAATTTAGGCCAAATCAATATGGTGCGAGAATCCACCCCATGTCCCTGTCCAATCAGAAGTAGTGGTCCCATATTTTGGCAACATTAAGGGGAGGTACATGGGCGTAGAAGGGTATAACAGATATAGAATTAGCTAATTAGTTTAGTCGGAGGTCTTGAAGTCTGAGGAAGGAGATGCTGCAAGAAGAACAGGCGTTCATGCAGAGAGCTAGATTTCACGAGAGCAGAGACCACAGAACGCACAAGAAGAGCTCCAGACCGCTAAGCTGATCGATTGCAGACTGAATCCCTGTCCAGAAGAGGTCCTGAGGAGGGGGCGGCGGAGTCCATTAGAAGGAAGGCACGGGAGAATCGAGGAGAAGCCGAGTATCAGAGAGGGGAACGACGCAGGCGTCGTTGTAGAGAGGTCACCGGTCCTGTCCTGATCCTGGAGGAAGTCTTTGCTCATCATCCTTCCTGGGTCCTATTCTTTCCAACTCCTTGGCTAAGGGGTTTGGTTCTCGCACTTAGGTAAATATAATGCAACCTTTAGTTGCGCTGCTATCTCTATCCTCTCCTTTTCCTTAAACACCGTCATTGATTAGCAATAATCATTTCTATGCTTAATCTTGGGTATTGCGATTAAGTACCATGTGGCTCTGTATTTTACTCTGCTAAATATTTAGATAAACATTTTAAAACTTCCTGACTCAGTGGTTATTTCAGGATTATGTACTATAATGAATGTCACTCATTTTAAATTTCCCAATTAGCAAAGGATCCATTGGTAAGTCATTACTCTTCAATCAGAAGGTAATTGGTAGCAGGGATTTTGATAGAGAGTAACATCTGATAAAACCCAGCGTAAGTATTAGCGTAGTATGAATGTATGGGCCCAAGTGAGTATCTGGTGTATGAATGCTGTTTGCCAATATCGCGCTGGATCAACAGTGCTAACCCCTAGTCCAATGAGACCATGAGCGCTTTGATAATGGTGTTTGCAAGCAACACTGGTCGCCTTCTTAGAGTTTAAATAAGAAATGCTGTGATGTTTTACGAGTTTAAAGTTGACTAATGGAATGGGGGAAAACATAGGACTGTCGGAGAAAGACATTGGGGAGAGGATGTGGTCCGTCGGCTAGACTGCCGACTTTGGTGCTGGACACCAGTGTTCGAGCCTCGGGGACCCGTCCACATTCTGTGGTTCTGGGCAAATCACGTAATCTCCCCGTGCCTGAATGTGTAATGTAAATACGGTGCTCATAGTAAGCGCTCGAATACCTTCGGGTCGAGTTCGCGCTTTATAAATATGCAACAACAAAAAAAAATAGACATCAGATAAAATCAAGAATTCACTTTTTATTACTCAAGAATTCAATTTATGTTACTCTACTTTGCACAAAACTGCGGGAAAATGTACAAATATTTGACGAATGCTTCATTTTAGAACCTACTATGCCCCAAAGTCGTTAATTTGAAAAGTAATGAAACCGAGATGGCCGCTACATTTGCCTTCACTTCCAGTCCTTTCTTTGTTTCCATTTCACTGGTGCAGCAGCTCTAATGTTCGCAGACTAGACCCAGGCTTGAAAACCACCGCCGTCTTTTATTTCAATGTCGGTAAAAGCAGAAGTTCTAAATCTAGGGAGAGATGGCGGGTACGAGTTTGGTGGCTGGTGATGTTGTTGTGGATGCGCTGCCCTATTTTGACCAGGGCTATGATGCCCCAGGGGTTCGAGAGGCGGTAAGTTAAGCTGTTTGTTTTGCGTGCATGCATGTTTTTAAGTGAAGTGGGAAGGCTGAAGATCATGCGACTGAAGAGGGCAACCGGCTCTGCCTCATGGGTCAACGTCCAGATCTAGGAAACATACCGGAATTTAATGTTTCTACTCTGTATTCACCTCTGCCTGAAAAGCAGGCAATAGAATGACAGCTCGCTTATAGCACGAGAAGAAGTAAAGTATACGTACAAAACGTGAATATTTGGGCAGTTTCGTATTTTTTTTCCATGCATATGTTGCGTTTGCACGTTTAAATGCAGGACTACACGTAGCGGAATGCAAATAAAGAAGTTTGGCAGCATAAGCTGTTAGTGTCCGACCTTGTACAGTTTAACATCTGTTGCAAGAGAATCAACGCAGTTTGAATACTAGTGCGTTGTAATCTGTATTACCTCCTCATTCCTCTCGCTCATTTCCATTACATCGTGAGGCCCCTGTGCCTCACGATGTAATGGAAATGAGCGAGAGTAGGACTCGGAGTAATGCAATTACCGGTAAGTAATAGAAGCATTATAGATTGCTATAGTCCGGTTTCTTACTTTACTTGCAGGGCAGAAGGGGCGGGGGGGCTAAGTAAGTTAGGCAGTATGCGAATGACACAATGGCGCGTGACATCACGGCCTGTGGCATCACTGCATGACATCGCACGTGGATTACGGGTAGTGGCATCACAACCCATGACCTCAACAGAAGTGACTGGGCTTTAAGTGGGATGAAAAAACTGGGGGGTCTCTCAAAGGGGCGTGGCCAAACTAACTAAGGGCGTGGTTTAAAACACGCAAGCAAAAAATCTGTGCTTAGCATAGTGTGCTGCCCGACTGGTATTTTGCTGCTTCTGTCATTCCATTCAGATATATAATACAACAAGTAATATTGCACCTACAGCAAGTCAAAACTATTGGCTTTGTCAATGGTTGTTAGTTGCATAAGCAACAACTATGACTTCGTTGAATATAGTATAACAATCCTTCAGTTCTGAAATGATGAGACTGTAAAAGAACTTTAACGAGTCTCTTCGAAGTTACCCCAAAGGCAGTAAAGGGTGGTACTACTGCAGAGTTAAGATTTTTTTTTTTTCTCCCGGAGGTTGATGGCAAAAATGGAGAGCCCCATAGGCACCCGTCTCGACACCTGCTTTTTAGAACTGCCGGTGCTCAGTACCGTTGAGACCCAGCCCACTTAAAGCCCTACCTCACGCATGTTTAGAAGTTCTATCATTAGTACATTTGACAGCATTATAATAGTTAACAAATTAGATTTTGTGCTGGGGTTGCGCCAAAAAAGTGACGCAAACCTCACACAAAATCTGGGCCTTAACTCATCCATTTATTTATTAAAACTCTGCCACAAAGAAATTGGCAACAAGGAGAAACATGGCAGTAAATCTGTTCTTGTTCTGCTTAATTGGTTGCAAAGTCTAAGTCTCAGGGTATGATAATAATGGTAAGATAACTGTGGAGGTTAACGTGTTTGCTGGAGAAATCTGTGTTTTATCTAGTCCCAGTTTTGAATCAAAGTAGCATAGAGGGTTAATATGTCTCCTGAAAAGCACATCATGTAACACGCAGTTGACAGACTTTTATTTTATGTAAATGGATTAATGGGTTACTGCTTTTAACACTTTTGTTACTTGCGGTTCATAACTTGTAATCCTTCTAATATAGCACAGTGAGCTATGAAGGACATGTTACTCCCATACCTTGTAACCCTCACTGTCTTATGTACCGCATCCTGTACATTGATTTACACAAACATGATTTATTGTCAATGTATAATTTTTACATGTGATATAAAGTGCTCTGACACCATGCATTGGGATGAGTAGCGCTATAAAAGAAATGAAACAAAATAGGGGTATTTAAATTTTTACTTGTGTAAATACTAGGGCAGACCAACACATCTGGCATTCTTACAGTGCATGAATATATCTTGTATACAGGAACTGAATAAAGTCAAAAGCATGCCTCTCCTTATTACTTGTGAAGTAATAAGCTATGTGCCTTTATATCCCATCCATTGCATGCGCACCTAAGTGCGGGCTCCCCATAACTCCCAGCTAGGATACTCGAACAAAAGGACGCCTTAATGGCCCCTTAACTTTGGCCTTTGTTTAAGGCCCAGCTCAAATTTAAACTAACAAAGCTCCCTTCCCGCGTGCACTTTGCTGCTCGGAACTAAAGCAGACCACGTGCAGGCGCTGCTGAATGTGTCCCGGTCTGTGAAGCTTACACCGGGACGAGTTCAGCATTGTTCTGTGTGGCTGAACTTCTTGCCTTGGCAGAGTGGAAAGCCTCCACCCTGTGAAAAGAGTGGGTTGACACTGTCTACTCTCGTGTACGTTTGACTTGTGCCCTGCTTACTGATATTCTTCATTACTCTGAGTCCAGGTCATCCTCATTGTAGTTCTAACAGCATGAGGCTTCTATCACAAAAATCTTTTATCAGCTACATTAAGCAAGTAAAAGTAATCCTCAAGGAATATCGAAAGCCACCCCTGTATCATGTATAAAAGGGCCATATTTCCAATACACATTTTGATTATGCCAGTCAAAAACCACGAAAACACCTCTTTGGAACTTATGATTTGAATCTATCACCCAAGGGAGGGAGGGAGGGAGTTTAAGAATGTTGAGAAAGATCTGGACTTGAAGTAATGATGGTTACTGGTAAGTATCTAGGTAATTACCTCCTTGTCTGTGTTCCTCAACCCAGTCCTAAGAGCACAAGGCTATCGTCAAGCAAAATCAAAAAAGTTTCTAAGGAGTACAACTTTAAACATGCAAGACAATTGAGGATGATATGCTGCTGACAATCTTTAGTTATACAGAATGCAACAAAACAAGAAATACTTCTTGCATTTTTTAATTGAATTAAATGTGGATGAAAATGAAGGACCAACCTGATATGTTGAACATTTTGGAAATTCCCAATTGTCATTGATTGCTACCCAGGACTCTAAAATGGCTCTTCTGGAACACCTTTTGAACTTAATTTGACAAGTCAACTTGAGCTGATTAATAAGCAGTAGTGATTTGCAAATCAGAGCCAGTGACACATGGTTGTCGAAGATGGTCGTAACCCCTGTCTATTTGAACCAAAAGTAAAATAAAACCTCTACCTTACAAAAAGAAGCCGTGCTTTGGATGTAAATAGACAGAGCTTTATAAATGTCTAGACTGTGGCTAGATCTGTTCTTTTCATTAAAAAGGGAAGGTAAAAACCAGTAGAACCAAATCTTTTGAAGAGAAGATAGAATTTGTGGAACAGAAGTACTATGTCTTAGGAACTTAACTGGTAAAAACCATAGATCAGGATAAGAACCTAATGAAGAACCCAAATCAGCGAAGTTCTGGCCAGAGCAAACTGATACTAAAAACACAAGTAACTTTGTCCGTCAAGAATTTTAAATTAGTTGACTCCAGTGGCTGAAAGGGAGTTTTTTTTTTTTTAAGAGTATGGAAATGCAAAAGGAGATCCATGAAGGAAAGAGAAATCCTATGAAAGAATACAAGAGTGTATTACTGGACACCTCCGGGGGAAAAAAAAGGCTTAAGTCTAGGTGCTTGTTTCAAAATCTCCAGGGCATCCAGATCCCTTGAAGCTCTGATAGAAAATCACCCGCTCATGTGCAACAGTACTGCTAAATCTAGCACAAACCTGTCCCTAAAAATCATAACTCTTAACCAGTTCACAAGAAACAGGTTTAAGATCTTTTTATAAGCACCATATTTCAAAATTCCTCCAGAAAGCCTTGCTCAAACAATCCACAAGTGTATTCTCCCTCCTAGAAAGCTAAATGGTTCAAGAGGAGATTCTCTTCCTTCCAAGCTCCCAATATCCATTCTGTCTTAGCCAGACCTTAGAACTTGGAACCCCCATGGTAGTTCACATGGGTGTGAGCAGCTTGGTTGTCTGTATGCTCAAATCTCTTCTCTTTATAAACTTTGAGAAGAATGGGTGGTCTTGGAATATTCCTGACATTTCCCCCTAGAAGAAAGAATTCCCAGCTTCCCAAAGACTCCACCGCCCCTGAACTGTCTATCTCTCCATATTTGCACCATCCCGACTCGCTTGCATCTGTTATGACTATTGTAAATGGCGTAGGTAAGAGAGCACTCTTTCTCAGATTGTTTGGATCCTGCCACCACGCAAGATACTGAAGTACTTTTCAGATTACTGGCACTGTCTCTCCTGACTTGGAGAACTTGGGAACCAATGCTATAATGGGTGGTTCAATATCTGGTTCAATTGTAGGGAACTACTGACGAGCATGTTGCTGTTGGTTCTTGGAATTTCACCCATTATTTGGCCGTAACCTCTGAATGATGAGTTCGTGTCTGCTCTTAATAGATCAGATTGGAAGTTCTTGAGTCCGGAGGTAAGAGTATTCCGACGCCCACCTGAATTGTAGCTCTAATGGAATCTTCTTTGAGGGCCGCAGATTCAATTTCCTGTGTTTTATGAGAAGCCCGTGGCCCTGAATCTTCTTGCCCACCCTCAAGATGTCACTGCATGTCTTTGAAAAAGAAGATGAGGACATCATCCAGTCATCAAGGTAAGAGGATTTATGAATATCTTCTTCACGCAGACTACCCACCAATGGAGCATCCATTTTTGGCAAAGACACACTGGGTTGATGAAAGACCGAAGGGAAGGATTTAAAATTGATAGTGTTGTCCCAGACTTTAAAACCAAAGAAACCTCTGAGAGTGCTAAAAGGAATTATTTTCTGTAATATTACAATTTTGAATGTCCCCTTTAGCAGCAAAGAGTTTAGGTTTTTCGAGTCAGACTGGACGAATTCTACTGAAACCTTTTATATCAAGAAAATAATCGAGTAACAGCCTTGATAACATTTTTCTTTTAGCACATGTACCATGACTTACTTGTTCATTAATTCTTGAATCTCCATGCTCGTCTCTCTTCACTTGACTTAACACCAAGTAGAAGGAGTGCCCAAAAGAACTCCTGAGTTTCCTCTACAAACTGCATCTTGTACCCTTGAACTAAGATTTCCTTAAGATTGGAAATCTTATAATAACTGTTTCACATCATAAGTAGAATACTTACTTGCTCTTATTTATATAAGCGCAACGGAGTAAGGTCTCTCTACAAGTGCATCTCCCTTCTTGTCAACTATATCAGAGAAAGTTGCTTTTTTTGAAATCGTAGTCCCATGAGAAGATAAACTGGCCATCAGTGAGTCAATCTTGACCACTGGAGGAAATTCATCAGCAAAATCTTTGAGGCTATCTTTTCGTGGAAAACCTTGGAAAGACCAGACTGCCTACTTCTTTCAACGTCTTTCTAGATACCATTTTTACAGCCCCATGAAGAAGTAGGAACTCTGGTTTCACTGTCTGGCAGTGGGTAAAGAAGTAATTCGCTTGTGATGGATGACTGGTTCAGCCCCACCCTGTACTTCTCATCTTGGTATTTTAGGAGGGGGGCTTGTATAGCTGCATTCATGACGTGCTGAATGATTGATTGAATTGCAGTCCAAGAGGGGCTACACTACACTTCCTGATCCAGAATGATGAGATTCCTGGAAGCCAGGAACCTCATCAGCATGATTCTAGCCCATTTTGTGGGCTCGTAATTGCAGATGGAGTATTTAGTGTTCAGCTAACAGGAGAAGAGCAACATTAACTAAAGCCAGCAAAAGGCTGAATGTTTATCACTTCCTTTTTAAATAAATTTCTCTAGAAACCAGTTTTCATTTATAAACCATCATTGCCAGAACCCGCTGGCTATTTATTTACTATTGGTCAGGGCATGCACTTGACATAAAGGAGAACTGCAGGGTCACTTTTCAAAAGGACATTTTAAATATAAACTTTAACTTTCAATAGTGGTAAACAGTGGTCAAGAGTGAAACGTAATAAGTGCATTGTTGTCGGAAACGGATTTGTTACAGTAGTCCCCCCGCCCCCCACCCACTCAATTTTTGCCTGGTATTTGATGCAACCTTAACTAAAGTGCACTGGGTTCCTGCTAACCAGGTCCACAGTGCCAGTGTTTTTCCCCCAAAACAAGACAACTGGTCACTTGACCCCCAATTGACCAGGCCTTTAGCACCTTTGTAAGTCCCTAGTAAGTGGTACCTCTGATACCTAGGGCATAGGTACTCAAGAGGGTCCCTAAGAGCTGCAGCATATCCTGTGCCACTCTAAGGGACCCAGCACCAAACTTATGCAGACTGCGTGTCAATGTTCTCTAAATAGTGAAAACAGGACATGGCACATACTTGTGTGCTATGTCCCTTAACACTGCATGTAATAGTTGTAAGTCGCCCCTACAGCAAGCCTTAAGGCAGAGTGCATTATATTGCATGTGAGGACATATCTGCATGAGCAGGTATGCCCCTGTGCTGGCCAGTTCAATTATTGACAGTACAAGTGAACAGGGAAGCCATCTTAAGGTATGTACTGGGCACTGGTCACAACGAGTTTCCCAGCTACATAATGGCTTAACTGAAACCTATGGTGATTGGTATCAAACACCTCGTATTAGTAAACCCACACTGACTCCAATTATGGACTTAATACATGCACCCAGGGAATACCTTAAAGATACCCACTGAACCCTACTAGCCTTCCAGTGTGCTGACTGACTGGTCCAGTCCAGCCGGTCACCACAGACTAGTTTCTGACCCTCAAGGGGGTGAGAGCTCTGCTCTCAGAGGACAGAAACAATGCCTTCTCTGGGGAGAGGTGTTATCACCTCCTCTCCCAGAAAGGCTGGTAATCAGCATATCAAGGCAGGAGACTTCAAAGGCTTCTGCCGCCTTGGATATGTGACCCAAGGCTTTCCTAGACTGGGTGGATGCCACCCCTTACCCTTGGCCCATCTGTCACCAGGACAGGCGGAAAAATTAGCTATGCAGCCAGGTAGGTAGGTCGCTCCCCCGCCACACAGCTCCGCCGGTGGTGTCCTGCCCGCTGCTGCTGCTGGTAAACTCGCCCCTCTGCTTGTGGCCTCGGTGCCCGTTTTTCCTTCTGTTCCCCTCGCTGCCCCATTTGACTGTGTCCATTTTTCCTTCTGTTCCCCTCGCTGCCCCCATTTGACTGTGTCCATTTTTCCTTCTGTTACCCTCGCTGCCCCCATTTGACTGTGTCCATTTTTCCTTCTGTTCCCCTCGCTGCCCCCATTTGACTGTGTCCATTTTTCCTTCTGTTCCCCTCGCTGCCCCCATTTGACTGTGTCCATTTTTCCTTCTGTTCCCCTCGCTGCCCCCATTTGACTGTGTCCATTTTTCCTTCTGTTCCCTCGCTGCCCCCATTTGACTGTGTCCATTTTTCCTTCTGTTCCCCTCGTTGCCCCATTTCCCTGTGCCCATTTTGCCTTCTGTACCCCTCGTTGCCTCTCTCCACTCCCGCCGCTGCGTCCCTGCGGCCCCGCCCCCTGACTGCCCATTCGCTGCCCCTGCCTCCCGCCTCCCAGCTGCTCCTCCCTCCCACCTCCCCATATATGGCGGCCGCTGCGCGGTGAGGAGAGCGTCCCTTGCCAGGTAGGTCGCTCCCCCGCCACACAGCTCCGCCGGTGGTGTCCTGCCCGTTGCTGCTGCTGGTAAGCTCGCCCCTCTGCTTGTGGCCTCGGTGCCCGTTTTCCTTCTGTTCCCCTCGCTGCCCCCATTTGACTGTGTCCGTTTTTCCTTCTGTTCCCCTCGCTGCCCCCATTTGACTGTGTCCGTTTTCCTTCTGTTCCCCTCGCTGCCCCCATTTGACTGTGTCCGTTTTTCCTTCTGTCCCCCTCGCTGCCCCCATTTGACTGTCCATTTTTCCTTCTGTTCCCCTCGCTGCCCCCATTTGACTGTCCATTTTTCCTTCTGTTCCCCTCGCTGCCCCATTTGACTGTGTCCATTTTTTCTTCTGTTCCCCTCGCTGCCCCCATTTCCCTGTGCCCATTTTGCCTTCTGTACCCCTCGTTGCCTCTCTCCACTCCCGCCGCTGCGTCCTGCGGCCCCGCCCCCTGACTGCCCATTCGCTGCCCCTGCCTCCCGCCTCCCAGCTGCTCCTCCCTCCCACCTCCCACATATGGCGGCAGCTGCGCGGTGAGGAGAGCGACCCTTGACCTTGCCAGGTAGGTCGCTCCCCGCCACACAGCTCCGCCGGTGGTGTCCTGCCCGCTGCTGCTGCTGGTAAGCTCGCCCCTCTGCTTGTGGCCTCGGTGCCCGTTTTCCTTCTGTTCCCCTCGCTGCCCCCATTTGACGGTGCCCGTTTTCCTTCTGTTCCCCTCGCTGCCCCCATTTGACTGTGTCCGTTTTTCCTTCTGTTCCCCTCGCTGCCCCCATTTGACTGTGTCCGTTTTCCTTCTGTTCCCCTCGCTGCCCCCATTTGACTGTGTCCATTTTTCCTTCTGTTCCCCTCGCTGCCCCCATTTGACTGTGTCCATTTTTCCTTCTGTTCCCCTCGCTGCCCCCATTTGACTGTGTCCATTTTTCCTTCTGTTCCCCTCGCTGCCCCCATTTGACTGTCCATTTTTCCTTCTGTTCCCCTCGTTGCCCCCATTTCCCTGTGCCCATTTTGCCTTCTGTACCCCTCGTTGCCTCTCTCCACTCCCGCCGCTGCGTCCCCTGCGGCTCCGCCCCCCTGACTGCCCATTCGCTGCCCCTGCCTCCCGCCTCCCAGCTGCTCCTCCCTCCCACCCCCCCATATATGGCGGCCGCTGCGCGGCCGCGCCGCTGGCGCGCCTAAGGCAAGCCCGTATGCGCCCGTCCGCGCCTGGACCGCGCCCAGCGCCAGAACCCCTGGGCCGTGCGCCCCCCGCTCCAGCCTCGAGGACCGACGCCGATACGATGCCACCACACTCCACGCTCTCAACCCCGGACGAACGCACAACTGCTTCAAGGCCGCCCCGAACGCACTCCATGGTCCCTTCACCTGCCGGAACTGCAGCTACACCAGCCTCAGAGCCACCGAAGCGCCCGCCAAGAAGGACCTCAACCACCTCCGATGCATCCTACTGAACACCCGCTCCGCACGCAAACACGCCGTCGAGCTCTGGGGCCTGCTCGACACATCATCACCAGACGTCGCCTTCCTGACAGAGACCTGGATGAATGACTCCTCCGCCCCCGACATCGCCATAGCCATCCCAGACGGCTATAAGATCACCCGTAGAGACCGCATCAACGCAGTAGGAGGAGGAATCGCCATCGTACACAAGAACACCATCAGGGTCTCGACCAGCACCGACGACACTCTCAGCACCGCCGAACACATGCACTTCCAGATCCACACGGACCCCAACACCACCCTTAGAGGCACCCTTGTCTACAGACCCCCTGGGCCCCGACCCCAGTTCAGCGACTCCATCGCCGACTTCATCAGCACGCACGCCCTGACCTCTACCGACTACATCCTCCTCGGAGACCTGAACTTTCACCTGGAGAACAACAACGACAGCAACTCCACCACCCTGATCGCCAACCTCGCCCTGAGCCAGCTCATCACAACACCGACCCATTCCGCCGGCCACACGCTTGACCCCATCTTCTCCTCAAGCTCCCACGTCTCCTTCAGCCACACCACGGAACTCCTCTGGACCGACCACCGCTGCATCCATTTCACCTTCCAGAAACCCACCACACACCACCGCACCCAACAGATCCTCGCCGCTGCTGGAGCAAAGTCACCGAAGACCAACTACGGGCAAACCTCGCTCTCAGCCCTCCCTCCGACCCATCCAACACCGACGACGCTGCCTGCAACCTCAGACGATGGATGGACGACTGTGCCAACACCCTCGCCCGCTGAAAAAACTCACCTACAGTGACACCACCAAAAGAGCCAGCTGGTTCACCTCGGAACTCCTAGCTTCCAAGCGTACCTGCCGGAAACTAGAGAAGAAATGGCACAGTGATAAGACACCGGAGAGCCACGCAGCCCACAAAGACGCCATCCGTAACCACCACCACCTCATCAAGTCCGCCAAGAGAATCTCCTTCAAAGACCGCCTCGACAACAACGCACACAACAGCAAGGAGCTCTTCAACATCGTGAAGGAACTCTCCAACCCCAGCTCCAACACCAACGACATCCCGCCGTCGCAAGCCCTGTGCGATTCCCTCGCCACCTTCTTCCACCGCAAGATCGCCGACATCCACGACCGCTTCAACACCCAGACAGCCCCAACTAAGATCGATGCACCAGACCCGCCGCACACCATTGACCACGACCCCCTGCCAGCCTGGGCCAGCGTGAACATCGATGACACCATCAAGACCATGAGCACAATACACTCCGGCTCCCCGTCAGACCCTTTCCCGCACCACATCTTCAACAAAGCCAGCAGCTCCATCGCACCCCACCTGTGCAACATCATCAATCTCTCCTTCGAGACCGCGACCTTCCCAGAGAGCTGGAAACACGCAGAGATCCACGCCCTACTCAAAAACCCAAGGCGGACCCGAGAGACCTCAAGAACTTCCGGCCCATCTCCCTTCTTCCGTTCCCAGCCAAGGTCATCGAGAAGATCGTCAACAAACAGCTAACCCGATACCTCGAAGAAAACAGCATCCTGGACCCATCCCAATCGGGGTTCCGCAGCAACCACAGCACTGAGACTGCCCTCATCGCCGCCACCGACGACATCAGGATCCTGCTGGACAACGGTGAGACCGCAGCCCTCATCCTGCTGGACCTCTCCGCCGCCTTCGACACTGTCTGCCACCGCACTCTACGCGCACGCCTCCACGACGCAGGGATCCGAGACAAGGCCCTGGAATGGGCCACCTCCTTCCTCGCCGGCAGAACCCAGAGAGTCCGCCTCCCACCATTCCGATCCGAAGCCTCCGAGATCATCTGCGGCGTACTCCCAGGGATCATCCCTCAGCCCAACACTGTTCAACATCTACATGGCCCCGCTCGCACGCACGCCAGACAGCACGACCTCAACATCATTTCCTACGACGACGACACTCAACTGATCCTCTCCCTCACCAAGGACCCCCTCGCCGCCAAATCCAACCTCCATGAAGGAATGAAGGCCGTCGCCGATTGGATGAAGATCAGCCGACTAAAACTGAACACGGACAAAACAGAGGTTCTCATCCTCGGCTCCAACCCCTCAGCCTGGGACGACTCCTGGTGGCCAACGACGATGGGAGCAGCCCCAACACCCACCGACCACGCACGCAACCTGGGAGTCATCCTCGACTCAACGCTCTTCATGGCCAAGCAAGTCAACGCAGTCTCCTCCTCCTGCTTCAACACCCTCCGCATGCTTCGCAAGATCTACAGGTGGATCCCGACAGATACAAGAAGAACAGTCACCCAGGCCCTCGTCAGTAGCAGACTTGACTATGGGAACGCCCTCTACGCGGGAGCCCCGGCCAAGCTCATCAAGCGACTGCAACGCATACAAAACGCCTCCGCACGCCTGATCCTCGCTGTACCACGCCACAGCCACATCACCGCCCACCTGAGGAACCTGCACTGGCTCCCCGTCGACAGGAGAATCTCCTTCAAACTCCTCATCCACGCACACAAGGCACTCCACAAGACTGGCCCAGCCTACCTCAACAGACGACTCCTCTTCTACGTCCCCAACCGCCAGCTCCGCTCCGCCGACCTCTCCCTCGCCACCGTCCCTCGCATTCGAAGAACTACCGCCGGCGGCAGATCCTTCTCCCACCTCGCCGCCAAGACCTGGAACACCCTTCCACTAAGCCTACGACAGACCCAAGACCTGCTGACCTTCAGGAGGCTACTCAAGACCTGGTTGTTCGACCAGTAGCAGCACCCCCCCTTTTTCTCCCCAGCGCCTTGAGACCCTCGCGGGTAAGTAGTGCGCTCTACAAATTCTGTGATTGATTGATTGATTGCAGGAGCCGTCATGCACTGCCAAGCTGGACACACCTCTAGGGTGACCATGCCTGAAGTGAACACAAATTTTGAAATCCCACCATCTTGTGTGTGGTGGAATTAGGAACTCTGAGACAGGGTGATCTCCACTCCTCAAAGAAAGTGGTGATTTAGGGGGTGTAATGACCCCAGGGGTAAGTTGCCCATTGCCTTCTACACCTCACTTCCCTTAACAACCCTAAATTGAGTATTTAGCAGACCTGATACCAGGACTTCAGGTTTGGACAGACGCAAAAGGAGTGAACAAAGAAGACTGTTGACCCCAGAACCGAGGAGCATAGCTGACTTGGCGCCAGCCTGCCTGCTGCTCCTCATGGAGCAGCCGAATGATCCTGCTACTGTGCAGACACCAAAACCCGGAGGGCTGCCAGTGTTTCGCCAGTTGCTAAAGAAACTCCCTTGAAGTAGAGGAGTTACTCCTCTGCTGCCGCAGGCACAAAAGAAGCAAGATCTAGTTTACCCACCTGCCGCCCACTGGGACTACTGACGCAGCAGTCACCCTGGAAGAGGTAGCCACGGTCCTACAGATCAGATCCATCCTACCTCCAAATATGGGGATGCCAGGACCGACCTGAGCTGTACAACACCAATACCTGGGGTACCGACCCCATGCAGCAGCCAACACTTGTTGCGTCTAGTCCAGACACCAATGCCGAGGGAAAACCGACCTGCATGTCAAGGGACTTCAGGGACAGTGAGACCCACATTGTGATAGCCCAGCTGTCCTGTTTGACCCTCTGCAGTAGAAACCAAGACAAAGAGTGAGTCACCTGCTGCCGCCACTTGACACCTCACAGCATCTCTGCGCCCGCGCTCCACAGCCCGAGTCCGGAGGAGGTGACAGTGCCAACGGGGTCCCCAGACCCGCAAGAGCCAAACGCCTCACCCTGGGTCTGGCCTGACTGGACTTCCAGTCGCTGCGTGCAGCCTCTTTCTGCAGGCTCCCTACAACTGCGAGTGTCTCCAGCACAAAATCTGACACCAAAAGACACTTCAGCATACAGCCCAAAGAGAAGTGGACCAAGGGTGCCCCTATGTTCCGGAGCATCTCAAGGGTCGACCCCCTGGTGGGCTCCTCCGGGCTGGTCCCCCAGTCCCAGCTTGCATCCTCTATCCGACCGGACCGTTCCTCATTGAAGTGAATGGTACACCTGACGCCATAACACATACCTGCTCCCGGGTGCCCCAGAGCCTCTTGAGGTGTGGCCTTGAACCATACCCAGCAATCGTCTTAAGTATTTTAGAACAGTCCTGTAAGTCGCTAGTAAGTGCCCAAATGCAGTACATGTTTTTCCCCCATAGGATAACATTAACGCACCCAAAGATTGCAGTCAAGTTTTGGAAACTGTAAAAATTCATAGCTCGAAAAGTACTTGCCTGATTCCGATGACCTTGGTATGTAAAGTCATATAAAAGTACGTTATTTTTATAAATTGGTGTTGGCTTTCTTTATTGAAGCTCACTTACTGCCTTTGGGTATGCAATAAATGCTCAGCACTACCCTCTGATATGCCTAACTGCTCGCCCACACTACCACAAAAGAGAGAATTTGGGATGTCATTTGTGCCTCTGTAATTCCTTTGGGGGTTGCCTGGACTCTTTACACAGTGTACCTCCTTTTGGTCCACTAATATAAAGAGCCAGCTTCCTACAGTTGTATGTACCACCTTTTTAGGTCGAGCCTAGCGCAGCGCGCATACGCCTCTCTATGGAAGGCTTCTTGTGAGGGCTCAAAACGTCTCTGTGTGGGTCGGACTCCTCCCACACATCTGATTGGCCTTTGCGTGTGTCTTTCAATAATGAAAGCACGCAAATGGCCAAAGGCGGGTGCATGTCCCACCTCTTCTTCAAATGTTCACTCTCACGGCGTTTTGCTCTCGGGAGCGAGCAGTGGCGCGCAGGCTGGCAGCTGCATTCCTCCCTCGTCGTGGATCAGGCTACTAAT
Organism: Calotriton arnoldi; assembly: GCA_963921515.1. NCBI lineage: Eukaryota > Metazoa > Chordata > Amphibia > Caudata > Salamandridae > Calotriton > Calotriton arnoldi. Next base: position 12,137 of record CAWUFW010021990.1, on the reverse strand, counting down.
TAGCAGCATGCGCTCCATGTTTGCACCCCTCCCACTCTTCTTTGTTTGTTCTTTGTAGCACGGTCCGGTTTCACTATAGGGACCGCTGACCGTGCTTGCTGAAAGTGACAATGTATTGCGACAGTGTGACCTTTACTTTCAGTTCATAAATGGCACGGAGAGTAAAGACAGAAAAGCAACCCCCCCATGCTGGTCCACTTTTCTACCCGTTGTAACCTCTATACTGTCTATAAACACCAATTTCATCACATCTCTGAAAGAGGCACACGTTTTGGGGTTAACAAGGCTTTCGCATGTTTACATCGTTTTCAACCCATTGTGTTTTATTCATCTTTTGATGAATCCTTATCTAGTTGTGAGTTTCCTTCTAGTTGTTTTTCTTTCATTGTACCTCCCGCTGTGGATCCCTATTAAGGTTCTCTTGAAATATGGATGGATGTCTGGCAACAGGGGCGGTTGTTACCACTCTCTCGCTTATCCTACTAGTTTGCGTTCATACTTGCTTCCTCTACTTCATTGTTTTGCCTGTTGTCGGTTCCTTCAGTCGTTCGTGTTGTACTTGTCTCTGACTATGCTCTGTATTCCTTGTGGACTACCCGTGTCTAAATGTACCTTGGTTTTCCCACTGTATATGACAGCACAACACTGCTTCCCAGGTGTAGTGGTATTTGTTTCTTCTTCGGTTCTTGAGCAATATTACTGGTTTGCCTGGGGCTAGTTACAATGAGACTCCAAGTCGCACGGAGATTATTAAGTTATGCTCCATATATCTTGTTTGTGACGCTGCGCAGTTCTGTGACCCAGAGAGTCCAGCCCAGGTCTTCCACTCTCTCACTGTCTCTCTCTCTCACTGACTCTCTCACTGACTGACTCTCACTCTCTCACTGACTGACTCTCTGACTCTCTATCTCACTGACTGACTGACTCTCTCTCTGACTGACTCTCTCTCTAACTGACTCTCTCTCTGACTGACTCTCTCTCTGACTGACTCTCTCTGACTGACTCTCTCTCTGACTGACTCTCTCTCTGACTGACTCTCTCTCTGACTGACTCTCTCTCTGACTGACTCTCTCTCTGACTGACTCTCTCTCTGACTGACTCTCTCTCTGACTGACTCTCTCACTGACTCTCACTGACTCTCTCACTGACTGACTCTCTCACTGACTGACTCTCTCACTGACTGACTCTCTCACTGACTGACTCTCTCACTGACTGACTCTCTCACTGACTCACTCACTCTCTCTCTCACTGACTGACTCACTGACTCACTCACTCTCTCTCTCACTGACTGACTCACTCACTCTCTCACTGACTGACTCTCTCACTGACTGACTCGCTCACTGACTGACTCGCTCACTGACTGACTCGCTCACTGACTGACTCGCTCACTGACTGACTCGCTCACTGACTACTCCTCTCTCACTGACTACCTCTCTCACTGACTACCTCTCTCACTGACTACCTCTCTCACTGACTACCTCTCTCACTGACTACCTCTCTCACTGACTACCTCTCTCACTGACTACCTCTCTCACTGACTACCTCTCTCACTGACTGACTCTCTCACTGACTGACTCTCTCACTGACTGACTCTCTCACTGACTGACTCTCTCACTGACTGACTCTCTCACTGACTGACTCTCTCACTGACTGACTCTCTCACTGACTGACTCTCTCACTGACTGACTCTCTCACTGACTGACTCTCTCACTGACTGACTCTCTCACTGACTCTCTCACTGACTCTCTCACTGACTCTCTCACTGACTCTCTCACTGACTCTCTCACTGACTCTCTCACTGACTCTCTCACTGACTCTCTCCCTGACTCTCTCCCTGACTCTCTCCCTGACTCTCTCCCTGACTCTCTCCCTGACTCTCTCCCTGACTCTCTCCCTGACTCTCTCCCTGACTCTCTCCCTGACTCTCTCCCTGACTCTCTCCCTGACTCTCTGACTGACTCTCTGACTGACTGACTCTCACTGACTGACTCTCACTCTCTCTCACTGACTGACTCTCACTCTCTCTCACTGACTGACTCTCACTCTCTCTCACTGACTGACTCTCACTCTCTCTCACTGACTGACTGACTCTCACTGACTGACTGACTCTCACTGACTGACTGACTCTCACTGACTG